>OVBE01013503.1:0-12665 GCA_900406425.1 Iberis pinnata
AAAGTTGAAGAGAAATCCGGAAATTTGAAGAAAAATTATGGGAAGTTGAAGAGAAATTCGGGAAAGTTGAAGAGAGATTCCGGAAAGTTGAAAAGAAATTCCGCAAAGTTGAAGAGAAATTTTGGAAAGTTAAAGAGAAATTTCAGAAAGATAATAAGAAATTCTAAAAAAGTCAAAGAGAAATTTCGGAAAGTGGAAGAGAAATTCCAAAAAGTTAACGAGAAATTGCAGAAAATTAAAGAGAGATTTCGGAAAGTTGAAGAGAAATTCCGCAAAGTTGAAGAGAAATTCCAGGGAGTTAAAGAGAAATTCTGGAAAGTTAAAGAGAAATTCCGGAAAGTTGAAGAAAAATTTTGGAAAGTTAATTCCGAAAAGTTAAAGAGAAGTTCCATAAAGTTAAAGAGAAACTCCGGAAAGATGAAGAGAAATTCTTGAAAGTTGAAGAAAAATTCTGAAAAGTTAAAGAGAAAATCCGAAAAGTTGAAGAGACATTCCCGAAAGTTGAAGAGAGATTCTGGAAAGTTGAAGAGAAATTCTGGAAAGTTGAAGAGAGATTCCGGAAAGTTGAAAAGAAATTCCGAAAAGTTGAAGAGAAATTCAGGAAAGTTAAAGAGAAATTTCGGAAAGATAAAGAGAAATTCTTAAAAAGTCAAAGAAAAATTATGGAAAGTGGAAGAGAAATTCCGAAAAGTTAAGAGAAATTCCGGAAAGTTAAGAGAAATTCCGGAAAGTTAAGAGAAATTCCGGAAAGTTGAAGAGAAATTCCGGAAAGTTGAAGAGAAATTCCAGAAAGTTAAAGAGAAACTCCGGAAAATTAAAGAGAAATTCCTGAAAATTAAACAAAAAATTACTCATTACAATGGTTTGTAAATTCAACAATTTACTCCACCACTTTTATTTCATATATTATTTTTTATGTTTCATATTTTGTAATTATATTTAATAAAAAATAGTGATTGAATTTAAATTAATTAGAATATATTTAAAAAATAACTTTTAATTTTTTATACCTCTTGGTTTTTGGCGGTGGGTGGTTAGCGGTGGAGGCGAAGAGCCCACCTCGGTTTCTTCTGATCACAATGTCCGTGCACTCCCTCTTTCCGGACACGCTAGTGAGCCCAGCGTTGGCGTGATCTCCGTGCATGCATCATCAACGCAAATCTTTCTCAAATTTCAGCCTCTTTTTCCCTTATAATCACGGCGAGACAACCGACAGAGAGAAGAAACAGATCAGTGACGCTTCTTAGGCCAAAGGAAGTTACGATGATTTGCATGAGGAGCGGCGATGCTTGGGAGGAAGAACCTCAAGATGGATAAAATTCAAGCGACAGAGATTTTGGAGGCTTCGTTTCTTCAACTTGGAGGCGTGGGGATGTCGACGGTGAGAATCACGGCCAAACCATCACTGAAATCGCTAGTCTTTTCCCTTACCCATCGAAAACTTACTCCTTTTCCCCAAGTCCGTTGTGGTATTTTTCTAGATTTGATTCCTCTATGTTCAAAAACGTTGTCTCCGGTGGACAGAGTCGACGGTCCTGAGTCGTCTATGTTTCAGAACCACCGTTGGACCACTAGAGGTCATGATCCTTATACATTAGGGTTTCCGCCATTTGGGTTGGGCCTATTTGGGCTCTAGTGAGCTCATCCCGATTATGATTGTATTAGTTGGTCTTTTGTTTTGGGTTTTATTTGTTTTGATTGTTAATGTATTGGGTGTTAAATATGTGGTGTAATATTTAAGTTTTTTAATTGAAAATTCTTTAAAGAAAATAAATAAATAATTGACTCTTCTAGTTAGAAATTTAACATTTTGTTTTGTCATTTTTTTAGAAGACACAACATTTTTGGTATTTTATTTTTCATTTTGATATTAAATAACTCATATACGATAAATGTATCAACTGAAAAAGTATACCGGTTATCATAAAACTAGCAACTGCTATAGTTAACTAAAATAAATAAAGAACAATTAAAATATGGTGTACCTAATCTTGAAGTATTTACACTTTGATGTACATTTTGCTTTTGGTGGACTTTCACTTTAACAAATACTGTAATGACCTTCAAAAAAGAGTTGTATTGCAAAGGCCCACCATATGGAGAGAAAAGTAGTCTTTTAAATCTCAATGATGGATCAAATGTTTTCATGAGTTTACATGAGACTATAAAGACAAAAGAGACCCCTTGGCATTCCCCACGAAATTGAGAATATAACAAATTTAATGATCAATTTGAACAAGTTCAAAACGTCTTGAATTAGCTCCTCATGTACTTGGTCAAATTTAGAAGGCTATGAACCTATTCTTCTAATTAGCAATCACTTGGGTAATTGTGGACTATTCATCTTGCCTCATTAAAACCCCAAACCATGCAAACCCAAGACATCAAAGGGGGTAATTAGATGTGAAGGGGAAAGCTGGGTCTACAAGGAAAAACGAGTACAAGCATGAATCCTAACCTAATGTTAATCGTGCTTGAACTTGAATCAAATGAGTTGTTGGTGAAGTGTAGCTTCAAGTCCAAGAATTTTATTCTTATTTACTTTCTTCTTGATACTTGTCATAATGCTCCAACAAGTTGCTTAGCCTTTGATCTTGTCATTATTCCATCTTGAACTCCAAGGTCTCCTTATCTACAAGCTTATCATCATTTACAAGCTCATAAACTCTTTGATCCAAAGGTTCTTCCTCAGGTTCTAGTTTAGTGCTGGTCAGAAGCATATCATCCTCTCCCGCTTTAAAAATATGTGTCCTCAAATCTGATTTACTTGCAAAATAAAGGACATAATAAGTAATATGTTGTGAGATATGATCACATTTACTTGTGAGTTCATAAGGATTGACAAAGTCTTAGATTTTCCAGATTGGTTTGGTTGTTCTTTTTAGCACATATGGTTTGTTGTGTAGTTCCATGTCTCTTTGAACTCATTTATCTTGTAAGCTGTTTTTTACAAGTCTTCTAGTTTCCAAACAAAATTCTGGAATAAGTTAAGCTCCTGGTTTTATGTTCTTTTTTTTTTCTTTCAAACTACTCTTCAATGTTTTTCCAGTATTTCATATAAATCCATGCAGCAAAAACAAGCAATCCAACATTTAGTTAAGTAAAAATCCTCAAACAAACTTATAAAGATTGAACACAAGTTTGAGAAAAGTTAGTGTCCCCGAATCCCAACAAGAAGAAACTAGATCTAGGTTAAGTTTTGCGGCAGTGGCGGACCTTTGCATGCGTTGCTTCCCTTCCGATCCTCGTCGTGTTTAGTTAATGCTCGTTTCTAGGTGATGTTTGTATTAGCAGGTCTGTAGTTGAGATGGTGAAGGTCATTTCTAAGCCGGTGACGCGGAGCTTGGGAGTTAGCTACGGTTGGTGGGTTTTGTCACCGATGAAGAGCTTACCAGACCTTTATGGCTTACGATTAACGACTTCTTCCCGGTTTCCCTCCTCTTTTGCGACCAGGTTTTCTGTCTCTTCGCCTTGCCTACTGTTCTTCTCCGGTGTTATGTTTCTGGTGGGCATTGGTGGTTGTTGTTTCCACGACTGATGTGTGGCTAGCTAGTTACTTCTAGTCCGGTGATTGCAGCTTATGTAAGTCCTCCTAGCTTCTGCTTCTAAGGTTTTAGATGATGCTTGTTAGTTTTTGGTTCTCCGATGAGGTTAGTTGGGTCGTGGTTTGTGGATGTTTATTGAGCCTCTCTTTTGTATTTTGGATGTGAATTTAGTTGGATTTGGTTAGTTGCGGTGGCTATCTATGGTTTCAAGGTTTCGTTTGTATTTCTTATCTTTGGTATCTCAGTTTGACTACGCTTTTGGTTTGCTCCTGCTTCTCTTAGTCTTTGATCGTCTGTCGGCATCTTCGAAAGTTGGTTATCTCTACAAGAGGTTATCTCTCATTCTCTCTACTAGTATGGTCTGATCGATCCTTTAACTGGCGAGACTTCATTATTGGCAGTTCTCGGTCTGCTCTTTGTCGAGCTTAGACTGCAATTTTTGGAATTCTTTTTGGCATTCCTTATGTCATCCACATTCCCATTATATGGTCTAATGGTCCATGTTTAATAATCCAAGAGGTAGTGAATGGAATTTTATGAGAATTTTTGGGCATTTTCTTCGTTAGACTTTGCTCATGGAGCTTGTGGTATTTGTGGGGTTCTTTCAGTTGCTTTAGAGCCTAAAGTGTTACGTCTTCCTATTGTTGTTGAGAGTCACTTTCTTGTCCATTTTTCTTACTAAGTCTTCGTTTTAGCCTGTTGCTTTGTTTAATTCTGTGTACTTCCTTTAGTTCTCGTATTCTCGAGCTTTTGAATCATGAAATTTGGGAGTTTCGATAGCCGACATTTGCGGCTATTGTTTGGCTTGTTTTTTTTGTTTGGCATTTTTTTATTGTAATCTTTCCCGGTTTTATTTAATAATAAAAAAACGAAAAAAACTTACAAAGATTAAGATCAAGCAAAGGAATAGTTCAGATAGTGGGGTGATGTTTAGGATTGATCTTTTGGCAATAAGACACCATGGGATACTGGTCTTAATGATCCATGGAGGTGCTGATTCTGGTCTGGCCAAGCTGGGCTAATTTTGAGTTGGCCAAGCTGCTGGTTTTGCCTTAGCTTAAAGTATAGGCTTTCCGAGTCTATCTTTGCTTCTAGCACGAGCTAAGGAGTATGTGTGTTGAACAACATCTCCATGTATCTCTGCTGATAACTATATAAGATCTTATGGTCTCCAAAAAAAGGTTTAAAGAATCCCATATTAACCAAGGATATGCGGACTTGGGTTGGTGATGTTGTTTTGATCGTTTTCTTTGTCCTTGGGTTGATTGAAGCTTTTAACGACTCCTTGTTTTATTGTGGTCGAGATCCAAGTATCCTTTGGGCAGTAGCTGCTGTTCTTGTTTTTAAAAAATGTATACTCTGTAGAAATACACAACAAATTAGTTTTATCATTCTCTTGAATAACTATGAATTTATCTCGGTGAGGTGGAGGTTTGGTAAAGCATGATTGTTTAGCTGGATATCCTTTTGTTAGTTCAAATACAATCACTCATCTCCATGGTTGCTGGCTTATGATTCCAGTCCACTGTTGCAACCTATATTTCTTGAAAAATAGAAAGGGACCCATAAGATATAAAGGAGAGTTACAGAGGTTGTGGATTGATCCATCGATGTATTAATGTTTATTTTGTTCAAAGACTTATGTTATGTGTATAGGTGTTGTTCTTGAGATCTCATCTTGTTCACTATTCAAAATTTCAATTTGGCTATATTTAGGCTCTTCTTGGTGTTCACACAAACTGATTTGTTCTTCGTTTGACTCTCCTTCCCTGAACTTTGTTTTTCCTCTTGAGGAAGAACTCGAAACCTCAAATAACCATGTTTTAGTATCATTCTTTGGTCCCTAAGTAGTTGAATCTACAAAGATAAAATCCATATACTCATGTCTACTTTGGATTGCTTTATCTTCTTTGGCAGCAACAACTCTTTCCTCTTGGTTTTTTACTTGGACAACAAGTTCTAAGGAGGTTTCTTCTTGATCATGTTCTGAGATTTGCTCAATTTCCTTGGAAATAGAAGTATGTTGATCACAAGTGTTAGTTAACTCACAAGTAAAGAGAGTAGGAGTAGTGAAAGCTTTACGATATTCCTCCATATCCAAGTGAGAGTGGGATTTTAACCATTTAAAAACAACTTCGATGGACATCTGTTGCTTTTTCACCCTTTTTCTTCTGCTCTTTGATTGGAGAACTTTATGCCTAAACGCCTACTACATGCTGGTCGCAAAGTGCTCAACAAATCGTCGATTTTCAGGAGTGAGCATGGTCATTATGTCCTTAAAAGTTTCTATTTTACCTTCATCTTCAATCTCATACATGGTACGTATCACCTAAGAGTAATAGATCACTAGCCTTTGATTCTTTAGACAGAATAACAAGCAAACAACATATGCAATTTCAGACATATTTCTTAAAACAGATTATGCATGATCCTCCAGCAAATTAAATCCGATTTTCAGCAAGTTCTATTTGTGATTCTAGTGTTTACTAATCCAAAAAGGATATCTTAAAGTTTTGTTCCAATCTGGCCACAAAGGATAAACAAATCACAACCAGAATATGATTGGTCAAAATCTGGATAAATAAAAGATGAACAACCAACTTTCGATATATGAATCATAATGGTTGTTTTTACTTAATATAGACATAAATATAGCATAAACACAATGATATTCGACTAAATTCAAGAAAACAACACAACAAATGATCAAATTAAACATAACATATTTTCTTGGTAATTAGAAGATGAAGAACCATTTTTGATCAACGAAATTCTAATGGTTTAAGAGACTCCATGTGATGCTCAAGCCTTTCAAGGGTTCTTATACCACTTGACTGGCCTTGAAGGATGAGACAAAACTAAATGAAAACAGTGAGTGATGGCTTTGCAGATTGAAGGTAGAAGATGAGGAGGTGGAAAACAACAAGGCTGCAAATTTCCTTAAGGTTTTGGATAGAAGATTCAAGTGATATGACACATACAAGAACTAGATAAGCCACTGGAAATTTCTCACCAACATGTTACAAAAGGATATGATACACCTTAAGCATGATCCAAAATCTATAGAGAAAACTCTTTTATAAAATGATGGATCAAATGTTTTCATGATTTACAAGAGAATATAAAGGCAAATGAGAACCCTTGACCTTCTCCGCGAAAATGGGAATATAACACATTTAATGATTATTTTGAACAAGTTTAAAATGTCTTGAAATGGCTCCTCGTGTACTTGGTCGAATTCATAAGGCTTTGGGCCTATTCTCTTGTTCTTCTAATGATCAATCACTTGGACAATTGTGGAGTATTCATCTTGCCTCATTATAACCTCAAACCAAGCAAACCCAAGACATCAAAGAGGGTAATTAGATGCCATGGGAAAATCTTGGTCTGCAAGGAAAAAGAGTACATGCATAAATACTGACCAAATGTTGATCATACTTGAACTTGAATCAAATAAGTTGATGTTGAAGTGTAGCTTCAAATCCAAGAATTTTATTTTTATCTTCTTTCTTCTTGATACTTATCCTAATGCTCCAACGAGTTGCTTAGTCTTTGATCTTGTCATTATTCCAACTTGAAATTCCAAGGTCTCTTTATCTACAAGCTTATCCTTATCTACAAGTTTATCCTCATCTACAAACTCATAAACTCCTTGATCCAAAGTGGCTTCCTCGGGTTATAGTTTAGTGTTGGTCATGATCATATCACATGATGTATTTTTGTCAACTATCTTTTTATATTAAATAATACGTATTTTTGTTATTTCACTTTCGTGAATTGTTTTATGGGCAGACCATGCGCTAATCGATTCAGGTTCCTCAGTTTATGAATTATTCAAATATAAAATAAATTTCAAGTGGAATCAAAGTTTATATCTAGTTTAACTTGTATTTAGGCTTGTGTGGCATGTATTTGCATTGCATTTCATGTTTTAGGTGTTAAAATTGGAGAAAACTAAAGATTCAGATCACATGAGCTTAAAAGGGAAACAAATGAAGGTTTGAGCAGAACTCAAGATGACTCGAGAGATATTCCAGAAAGTTAAAAAAAAATTCCAAAAAGCTAAAGAGAAATTTCAGAAAGCTGAAGAGAAATTCTGGAATTTTGAAGAGAAATTCAGGAAGATTAAAATTCTGGAAACCTGAAAAGAAATTCAGGAAACCGAACAAAAGGGTCAAACCAAGTCAACATTTCAAGCATTGACCAAGTTTTACCCATTTTCTAGTTAGATTAACCTATACATTCTAAACCTAGTTTCGGGGATGCTATATTTTATTCCATCTCTTATGTTTTATATTTTCTTCCCCTCTTGTGTAACACTTTAATTCTGACCTTTAATTTTAGTTTCTTATCTTCTTTATTGTTAATTTCTTGCTTATTTCTTGTTTAGGATCATGGATAAACCTATTTCCTTTACGGGATTTGATGTTTCATCTATGATTAGTGAGTAGTCTCCTATTAGCAAATGGGTTAGGTAAATTATGATGATTAGGTGTTGGAATATGATGCATATGGCTTAATTTACTTAAATCTTCATTCAATAGGTGTGTTTAATGCTATATTTGACTTGATCATTCATTTCTATATCATAAGTATTTTATTGCCCGAAAGGTGTTCGATAAAATGCTTGAACCAACTTTTGAATGCTAAATGAGGTATAACCAAGAACTGTGTTAGTTAGTTTAGTGGTTGATCATGGATTAGAACTTAAGGCTTCTTGATTGTGAAATTATCAAAAACATTGTTTTAGACGCATGATTAAAAAATAGATTAGGGCCATGAAAGTGGATTAGTCTAATCAGGAGAATCTTAGACAAGGATTAGCATTGAATGTTTGTATCAAACATCATATGACTCCGTTTAATCGCCTAAATCGATTACCTTTTCTCATTTGCTTAGCTTTTTAATCTTTGTTTAAATCTTAATCTTTGTTGACTTTTCTTAATTTATTTTTTATTTTCACTTTGTTGACTTTTTGATTAATACGTGTTTGAATGTTATTAAAACCAACCAATCTTATTAAGCTTAGACTAAATGGAATTCTCATAGGTTTTAGTGAATTAATTGCTCCCGATTTAGATTGATAGCATAAGTACTACATTGACAAAAGTGAGTAGTCTTAGGATTACTTGACTAGACAAAGAATTGTGCAATGTCTATCAATATCGTGATTCTTCTCCCATTATGTATATATGAGGTTGATATCACTCGGTTTTAATGCGTTATAGTGGGAACTTATGCTTGCTATTTAGCGTTATCCCAGATTTTCTCTGAAAATTGGTATGTTTTACAGGTTTTTGGGTGTTTTGGACGTTTTGGATGCAAAATGACAAATGCATATGCAGAGTCCGGTGGAACGGTCAAAACTTTCCCAATTTTTAAGATGTTAACTTGGATGGATTGAGCTAAAATTTAGACATAAAATAGCCACGTGAGTTAGCTTTCATATGGAGGTGGTTTCAAGTCATTCCATCAAATTAATCAAAAGTTATGGCTGTTTTACTGAAGACTGTTCAAACTGGCTCGCAGAAGAAGATCGCGCAGGAATTCCCTGAAGTACCCGATCGATCTATGGAGTGCCCGATCGGGAATTTTATCCTAGAATTCTATGAAAAAAGTGCCCGATCGATCCCTAAACTTCCCGATCGATCCCTAAAGTGCCCGATCAATCCCAAAGTGCCCGATCATGCACTTCACCCGAAATTTTTACGAAAATTTTCAAAATTTGCAGAATTGGTCCTCAAGACTATATTTTATTCTATTTTGGTTTTTCATTGTTTCTTAGCACTATATAATCCTTGTGGCTTGGTTTTATTAGAGCTAAGCTTTGATTATTTTAAATTTTACTGGGAGAAGAATCTTGAACCTCTATGGAGAAGATTTCTGAACCCTATTTTATATTTTAATATATTATTGATTTTTTATTATGAGTTCTTCTTTGATATTGATATGTGTTTACTTTTCAATGTTTGAGTAGTTGTCTAGTTAGGTTTTAGGTTTTCCTAGGGAAATCAAGGTTGATTGTTAGGGTTATTCATAAAGGGATTGAATTTGTTAGGTTATTAGTTTAGATTTATTCTTAATGCATGAATTAACTTGATCACCTAGTTCTTGATAATATATTGATAAATACAAAGGAATTTGGTTTAGAAATCTGACCTAATCTAGATGAGTAAATGCCTTTGCTTGCGGAAGTATTGTCTTAGGAGTTTATGAACTTATCAAATCTGAACTGTAATGCATTTCTGAATCATCTAAATACGGCGGAAGTTTGTCTTTAGTAATTTGAATATAGAGATCAATACTTCATAAGGAGATTAATCTAGTTTCTATCTTTTGAGTTGAGAACTATTTTGAAACGAAAATCTCTGCATGATAACCTGGCTACATGTGGATTGCCTAGTGCCTGACGTTTTTATTTCATCATTTACAACCGCTTTTACTTATTGTTTTGATTCGCTAAAAACAACTTAATTATTCTAACTTAGCTTGATTTGAAGTTATATTGAATTGTGTGCTTTCTGGTCTCTGTGGATTCGACCCTTTGTTTTACTACATTGAAATGTTCTATGCAGTATTAGTATTAGGATTAAATTCCCAGCCTATCTGAATTTTGGCGCCATTGTCGAGGACCAATACAATGCCTTTTAAGTTTTTTTTAGAGTCTAGTCTAAGATCTTTCTTTTTCTCCTATTTTTGTTTTTTTAGGTATAGGTGATGACCATGGATTACAATGATTGGCTATATGATCAAGACGACACAATCGAAGATAACATTCAGAATGAGTCATATGAAGAGGAACCATTTGATGAGAGCGTGCTTACCCAAGAACAAAATGTAGAGTTGGATTATCTTGAAAAAGAATGGCCAACACTGCAAATGAGTGCTTTAGCTATGATTCTTCAAGTAGAAATCATCTCACACCGAGCAGCACTTGAGGAAAGATATCTCACATTTGGAGAGATAATGGTAGCTAATAATCTTGAAGAGGTAATATATTGGGTTCCACCAAACTAACTAGAAGGTATATTTGAGTTTAACTCTGAAATTGATGATTATAAATTATGTCACATGCCTAGCATTGAAGATATAACTTATAGTTTGCATACACCCATGATTGTTGATAAATGTTATGATTTGATATGTGAGTCTCAAAGACTAGATACATTGAGATTTGAAACACTTACTAGGAATTATGAAAGAATATGTTATGACATTCATGATCTTAAGTTAAGGTTTTCAATGCATGATGAATTTAGTCTACTTCTTAAAAATTCTTGCCTAGGAGATGTGCTTGATGTAGATAAGATCTTGAGTGATTTAGAAAATCCTAAGGTTGAGATGGACTTTAGAAGTGAGAATGATGTGTTTTACTTGATTGATGGAGATGAAGTTGACTACTTTGTGTTGAACTCGTTTAAACCCGAAGTTGATTTTATTTTTCTATCTAATGCATTTGATTCTCATTAGCCTCTAGTAATCAAGGAGCAATTCATGATATATGCTACATATGTAGTAAGGTTATTTGATGAGATTGATGTCTTTTTGCCATGAGAAACATTGTATTTTTTTGTGCATATGTTCTATTGCACTAACAGGAGAAGGACTAAAGGTGCATTGGCTCAGCCATTTGATTCTCATGATTAGCACATTGTGTTCTATAGTCAAGCTAACGACTTTAAACAAGCGCTTGGTGGGAGACAACCCACCCAGGTTAGTTTTTGTTTCTTGTTCTTTTTATTTTTCTTGAGTCAAGTCTTACTCTTTTCTTGGATTTATTTTCACACCGGGGCGGTGTGAAATAAGTCTGGGAGAGGGTGTAATGATACTAACTATGTATTGATGTTTTGTTTTTAGGGTGAAAATTTTCAAATTTTTCGTTTTTGATTTAGTTGAGTCTAGTCGAGTCGAAGGAATGATGACCAGAATCTGTGATGATTACTAGCCTAGTGTGAATTCAGGTTCTTTTTCTATTTGATTACTAACTTAGATTAATTGCTGGACTTATGATTAGAACCCCTTTTATTGATTGATATGCCTTTGAAAGTTCTGATCTTTTGGATTTTGATGATTTGATGGTAGCTCAATTGTGCCATGGCTTAATTTGATATAAATTCTCTTACTTATGGTGCTAGTGTACTAAGAAAGCTAGGTATCTTGCTCTTCAATGTTCTGTAAAACCAAAAAGTTCTTTCAGTACGATCCAGGTCCTTTCTCTCTCTCCCTTCAGAAAATAAAAAACGATACAAAAAAAAGGATTGAAAGCGTGATCTAGAAATCCGTAGTCAATCCTAGAAAAATCGGCTGCTAAAAACAATGAAAAGAAAAGAAATAAAAGCGCATAAATGCGAAGAAAAGAAAAAAGCATTAAGAAAAGACAAGAAAATAGAAGAGAGGTGAGAAAGGGAGAAAAAGGATCAGGACCGGAAGTCGATTGATGCTCTGTTTGGTATGGGCATTTTGATAGAAACGATACCCAAGCGAGCTGATCGATACCCCATAAGTAAGAACGCACCATTTTACACTTGAATGAATTTAATGAGAAGGTTGAAATGATTTGATAGTTTAATTGATTCGGGATTTNAAGGTTGAAATGATTTGATAGTTTAATTGATTCGGGATTTAGAGTAGAATGTATATTATTGGTTATGTGATGGTAAACAGTCTAATTGCAGTGGTTGTCTAGGATTAGTGTATTTAGTTTTTGATACTTGAATTCGTGGTTTCTGAGATTCTGTGAATTCCTGTGTAGTCTTTTTTTAAACCTTATCTCTGGATTTAGTCTTGCTTTACTTGAGGACAATCAAAGATCTAAGTCTGGGGGAGTTGATATCACTCAGTTTTAATGCTTTATGGTGGGCATCTTTATAGTGGGCATTTATGCTTGTTATTTAGCGTTATCTGATATTTTCTCTGAAAATTGGTATGTTTTACAGGTTTTTGGGTGTTTTGGACGTTTTGGATGTGAATTGGCAAATGCAGATGTAGAGTCTGACAGAAAGGTCAAAAGTTTGCCAATGTGTGAAGATGTTCCCGTGGATGGATTGAGCTGAAAGTTGGACACCAAATATCTATGTGAATTAGCTTTCGTATGGACGTGGTTTCAAGTCATTCCATAAA
>OVBE01013504.1:0-12488 GCA_900406425.1 Iberis pinnata
AGAGAAAGTAGAGAGAAGGGAGAGCGATTTCTACCTGCAAAAGGAATTCTGAAATTTGAAATTCAGATATGAAGTGGTGAGGGGGTATTTATACTTTGGAGAGATGACGGTTACCAAGGCGCGTAATCATTACGCGTGGGAAACTCGAGAGGCACGACCCTTTAGTTTCCTCCTACAACGACGATTCGATAAAGCCTACGGCGACGATTCGATAAAGCCTACGGCGACGATTCGATAAATCCTACGAAGCATTTAATGCACTTTAGCCGAAATAAACTTTATTCAGAAGATCATTCGCTGATTCATAGTTTCATCGCCGACCTGGGGGGACACTAACTGTTGATACCAGGTTTAGCACCCGCCCTGAAAGCCCATTTCAAGTCAAGGCCCAGCTGGACGCTGAACTAACGAGGAGAAAGGGCCTAGGAAGACGAGACTTAGATGGGCCGACCTACCGAGCTGGGCCGTCCAGCTCGTGGCCCATTTGGTTTAATTCATACAATTAGGGTTTTAAGCTTGTATTCTCCTTATAAATACTCATGTAATCACCCCTTAAAGATAGATGAAATTCCTCTAAGCTTTTACCCACATAATCTAAGACCTAAACCTATTTGTTAAGTCTTGATTCAACAGAGTCCATTTTATAATCATATTTCAAGAACCAATTACAGTTGCTGGCTAAATATGCTTAAGTAAACATTTACTCCACAATCCGAATTGTGGACATATATCGTGTCTAAACCTTCTCGGACTCCTACACTAAAACATATATATATATATATATATGTCCATCATAACCTCGATATATGTCCACAATTTCAGGTTTTTCCCGTAACATATTTATATCCACAATTTCAAGTTTTTCTATTTATGTCCATCACTAACAAACTTCTCAACCTTCTCGGACTCCTACACTAAAACATTTTACTCCACAATCCGCGTTGTGGACATATATCGTGTCTATGACAGATATAAATATATAATCATGTACTCTGTCGAATACGGGCATATATATACATGCCAAAATAGACCAAAATCTCATATTTGCCGAGATAGACAATAATCTTTTTCGCCCACCAGCGTTCCATATAATGTGTTTGACCATATCCATTAACGCCATAGCCATTAACACCCATATTAGACAAAGTTCGGGATATATATGTATGTCCGTCATAGACTCGATATATGTCCACAATTTCAGGTTTTGCCCGCTACATATTTATATCCACAATTTCAAGTTCGCTATTTATGTCCATCTTATTTATGTCCATAACAGACAAACGTTTCAAACTTCTCGGACTCCCACACTTAAAAAAAATTTTTGACTCGGGCACAAGACATAAGGGTAGGTCAGCCACATATACAAAATATGGACGTTTTAGCCATAGTTTGTGTCCATAGTTTACAAAATTTATATATATCACAAAAAGAGTTTCAGAACATGTCTATTATAGCCCCAAAAAAAGATAGCCATGTTTATTACTTCTACAAAGGGTTCTTGCAGCTCGCTCTATTGTGTCCTGGTAGGTTGCATGGGGTGCAGTTCCGAGCAGCCCGTCTTGATCCCTGGTAATTTTATAGCAGATAACATATGTTAAGTATCAACAATATTCTGGTCTAAGAATATGTGGACTAAAAATCTTCGATCCCATCACCCATTGAATCTGTGGACCAAAAAATTCTGGTCTACGAATCTATATGCTACAAATAAATTACCTGGTGTTATCCTTGTGATGGGATCCTAACGGTCCTTGGCCTGCCCGAACCCTTTTTCGTTTTAGGGGGGTGGGTATGTTCTTCCACCAATGTTGTGGGCATATGAACGTTGTTCTCTCTTGCGGGCAGCATAATTATTTATGTCCACAGATTCAACCATTCACTAACCAAGTAACACTTCCCAACCAAAGTGTAAATATTTATGTTCCTAATACCAACATCAGCTAAAGCATGGCAACATAGTACTCGCAAAACATCAAACACCCTGCATGTGCATGTTTTCTTCTCTAAATCTACAGTAAAGACACAATCACTACCATCATTTACTTGGTAAATACACGGTGAAGCTCCAAAAAACGGCACAATCTGTTGCATCTTTTAGATTTTCAATCAATATGTCTTCAATCTCAGGGGTACAATATGTCTTAGCTTCCATGGAAGTCTTTCTGCGCGCACAAAACCAGGTCATCAGCAATGTGCAAATAGATTCAACCATTGTAGCAATCGGGAAATTGATGGCTTTTTGAAGCACGGCATTTAGAGACTCGCATATGTTGCTACTTATGAGGTTGTACCTCATACCAGGGAAGTATGCAAGAGTCTAGTGAGCTAATCCGATGTCTAATAAATAATCAGCACAGTTAGGATTACGTTCTTGTACCTTCTCGAACCAATACCGAAAATCGCCAATTGTGTAGGACCTTGCAGCATTTGAAACCATTGATGCAAGACCTTCACACTTGAACCTATGTTTGACATTTGTCTCTAAATGAACAATACACGCTCCATGTTTGGCAAGTTTATAAACGTTCCTTAGTCCGGCGTATATCGCTTGGTGTCGGTCTGAAACAAACACGAGATCTTCTATGTCGTGGACAAAAGTTAGAAGTTGCATGAAAAACCATGTCCATCTGGCTGTGTTTTCCCCGTCAATTATACCGAACGCCAAAGGAAAAATCTGACAATTCCCATCCTGTCCGCTAGCTGCTACCAAACAACTCTTATATTTCCCATTTGTTTGTGTCCCATTTATGAGGACCACATTCCTCAAATACTTATACCCGGCTACGGAAGCTCCAAATGCAACAAATAAGTACTTGAACAATTTTTGCCCGTTCATGGGTCCTTTCATGGGTCCTTCCACTGTTTGTTAGAGTGAGTATATGTAGATACTTACAAATGAATTCATAACTTTCTTCCTCACTACCCCTACCTCTGTGCATAGCCACTTCCTTAGCATACCATCCTTTCATGTATGATATGGTTACATTAAAATCACTCAAAACTATTTGTGGCACATCACACGCCCGAGGTCCCACTTTTCCATGTGCATATCTTGCTTTCAACAGCTCTTCAAGTATGGTTGCAGTTGCTTTTTTCCGTATTGAGACCTTGCATTCACATCACAGGTATGTCCTAATGTAACTGTCCTTACCTCCACATGTTCAGAACCGTCGTTCATTGTCGCGTATACTCTCCAATTACATTTCGGATCAGAACATACCTAAATCACTTTTTTTATCAGAAGCCTGCATCTTAAAGTTGAATAGCCGTTTCACCAAGTACATTGATATGGTCTTATGCAAATCCACCTTGTTCTTGAAAGACATCCCTATGTGTATTGCATCACCCCCCCCCCCCTTCCTCAAACTCATATTCGCTATGTCACTTTCTATCCTTCTAACATTATCTCTATTTGGTGGTGCATCACCTTCCATACCCATCAAACCATAACTCCCTCATAGAAATCAGTACCAAATGTTGGAACATCAACATCCTGTTCATAGACACCATCTCTAGTATGTCCATTGATATTATGTCCACCTGCATGCAAAGAATCATGTCCACTGCCTATTGCATCTTGTCCACATCTATTTGGTTCATGTCCACTCTCCACATCATTGCCTACAAACACACACACCATATATAATATGTTAAAAAAAAACTTATACGGTCTGTATCTATGTCCACTTTCCACATGGTAAGTATATTATTTCTAAGTTATTTACTCACATTCCGTTGTCGCTCCATCAGCAACTGAGGGATAATCCCGTCCATCACGGTTATGGGAAGCTTCATTTTCTCTCTCCATGTTTGCCTTCGCAAATGCATATGGATCCCAGTCGTCTGGATACTCGCTATCAATGTATACCCTCATGGCATCGAAATCATAGTCAAGGAGTTCCTTCAAGTTGTAGTACGAACCACAATTATCATCCTCATTCCCTGTCCCCCCCCCCCACTAGGGTCCCTGTTGTGACTATTTGTTACATGTTCTTTTCCAGGTCGCTTCCTCTTCTTTGGAGTGTCTTCCAACAACTTAAAGGTAGGTCTATCTTCCAACATGCCTTGTGGACACAAAAGTCCATCATGTCCACTTCTTTCACTACTATCTCCACGACTTGTACCGGTTATTCCTCCCACAGAACAACGTCCAGCATTTACCCTACCACATTTACTATGACTTATTTCAAGCTCGTCCACTCTTTCTAGAAAGATTTTTTCTTCGAATGTTCATCCGATCTGCACGTTTATGTTTTCACGCACATTTGTGTCTTCAATGGCTTCCGGTGGATAGAAAATCACTAAATCTTTCCCCGAGCTGTCAACAACATCCGCTTCACTCGTAGACAAGTCTACATTTTGTCCACCTCTCGCTATCTCAGCAGGCCCGTTGTTGCAATCAACGCAACAATATTGTGTCATGGACACATCTACATTATGTCCACCACCATCTAACTTAGCCGGTTCAATAATAGACATGTTTACATCATGTCTATCACATATCATTCCATTTCTTCCATCCGTCCCCCTCGAGTTGTCCATCACAATCTCAGGCGGCATGGACACATCTACATTATGTCCACTATTCCCTAACTCAGCCTGTACATTTATAGACATGTTTTTATCATGTCTATCAAACATCATTCCATTTCGTCCACCCGTCTTCCCAGAGTTGTCCATCACAATCTCATGCGTCATGGACATATATAGGTTTAGTCCATCACACCCAACCATTGTTCTCTTGAATCGCTCCAAACTACTAGTACTATGGACACAAACAGGGGGCATCTTTGCTTGTGTGAAAACCACATCTTCGGCCTGTTTCCAATATCTCAAACATATCTTCTTTCCATGTATTTTTTCACCATAAGCTTCACATGTCCCTGAGTTTAGACACTCCCACTCTCCTATGATTACGAGTAGATTATTGTCCATAGTTTCTATTGGGGATAACCTACATATATAAACAAATCGGTCCATAAGTTAGCTAGTGTAAGACTTAAGGACGAGACGATTTTTCATGGTCCACTGCAGGTAACACGTCTACATATCTTGCACCGCAATCAATAAGTGTCATAAACAACATAATTTTTTTATCATTAAATTCTTACCTTCTAATCGCACCAGCTTCTTGCCATTAATGGAGGTCTTGAAATTAATGGCTGCCATATCCCCTCACTTTTTCTGAGTTATTAATTACAATTGATTTAATTAATTGCCCTAATTACAATCAAATCACCATTAAAGCTCATTAATTCCAAATGTATGAACCAAACTTCTCCCGCCAAAACAACAAAACACACCGAGGGTATATTGGTCATTCGCAGCTGCCATCGGTTGCCTCCCTTATGGTAGATTTCATAAAATCAGCTCATTATGGTATTCCAGCTAAAGTTGACCATTATTTTGGCATGTCCAATAAAAAGCTCTATTTAATAACATATTTAAATGATATACTTGTTAATATATTAAATGTCATTGAGTAATATTATATAGGCACATAATAAATATATGTATACACTTAGATTTATTTGTAAGGACTAAACATAAAATTTTGTATAGAAAATATGTTTAGAGTGCGGAAGTTATTATTTTCTTTCGTAGACATCACACCACCGAGTTGGTGTTTGCCGTTCTCTTTGCTGTCTTAAATTGTGTTTCTAATTTATCTTTGTTGTCAAAAAAAAAAAGTTACCTAGTAATAAATTTTGTTGTTTTTCTATCTCCATTGTTTAATCATGTTTAGAGTTATCTAAATTTATTTATACAAAAATAACAAAAAAGCATATCTACGATTATATATAAATATAATAATAAAAGATTTGTTTATTTCCCATAAATTACACTATATCAAATTTTTGGGGGGGGTAAGTTGTAATTGGAACTAAGAATTTGGTATTGCATGGCAGACATATAACATGGGTAATTGTAATGAATAATCATAATATACCCTAATAATAACTAATTAATATCTACCCTAATTTACATTCTCTCTTTCCTCACAATTTTTCATAAATACATTTTCACCATTTCTCTTTCCTTTCTTCTCACACTCTCTTTTTCTCTCACTCTCGCCCACTCTCGCTTACTCATTTTTTTCACTCATTTCCAAAGTTTATTTTTAACATATCTTTGCTACACTTAAATAATACAAGTAAAACTTCTTTTCTACCCCTTTTCAGAATATACAAAGTATGTTGGATATACGGATTACTGAATTTTATTTTCGGGTTTAGGGTATATATTTTTGGTTTAGGGTATATATTTGGATTTAGGGTATATATTTTGGGTTTAGGGTATATATTTTGGGCTTAGTGTATATATTTGGATTTAGGGTATATATTTGGGGTTTATGGTATATATTTGGGGTTTAGGGTATATATTTGGGGTTTAGGGTATATATTGGGGTTTAGGGTATATATTGGGATTTTGGGTTTATATTTTGGGTTTAAGGTCTTTATTTTGGGGTTTTGGGTTTTTATTTTGGGTTTAGTATTTATATTATGGGTTTTGGGTTTAGGGTTTATATTATGGGTTTCGGGTTTTTATTTGGGGTTTTGAGTTTATATTTTGTGTTTTAGGGTTTGGGTTTGTATTATTTTCAGTAGTCCGACTATTACTATTAGTAGTCCAACTATTCATGTTTTATATTTTATTAACGAAAATCACTATTCACTATTTAAAAATATATATCCATTTTACATAATTTTAGTCATGTTAGATTCATAAAAAAATTTATATTATTATTATGTAACTTTTGTGATTATATTATTTTTTTAAATATTTTTATTTGCCAAAAATTGAAAAAGATGGAATTTAGCAAAACCAACAAAAAAAGAGAGAGATGACACATGCGTGTGAGTGTTGTATGGATGAGTGTATTGTCACAAGGAAAGAATGGAGATAATGTTGGTATATTATTACCAAAAATCTAATAATACACACATATGTACATTCATTTAATTTTGTTAAAATAATGTATATTCTTCAAATTAACCCATATAACATTATTCGATACCATTTTGCTAAAATGACCTAATAGTTTTTTGTTACCTCCAAATTTATTTAATAAAAATATTACGAATACATGTTACTAAAACTCGAGTCTGAACCAAAATCAAAACCGAACTAAACCATCTACAATTGATTGGATTTTACTTTGGGTAGACTTCACTAGCCTCCCTCAACATTATTCATCCAATTTTCCCCCATAACTTTGGACCTCCTTAATTTCCCACCTGAACTTAGATTGCTCCTTACTCGACCCCCTCAACTATTCGTTCTCATCATTTTACCCCCTTAAGCGATCTTGAACATTGATTAGCAATTTAAATTATAAAAGCGATAACAAATCGCGTTTTGGTTTAATAATTCTTATGTTAAAATATTTTTAATATTAAATCTTATTTTTAATATTATTTTTAAAATAATACAACAAAAATATTTTAAAATCAATNAATATTATTTTTAAAATAATACAACAAAAATATTTTAAAATAATAAATTAAATATTTTATAATGTTATAATATTTTATAATAATTTAATCAAATAACAAATTAAATATTTTATAATATTATAGTATTTTGAAATATTATATTATTTTATAATATAATAATATTATAAAATATTTAATTAAATATTCTATTTTTAATATTAAAAATATTTTGATTTAATTTATAATATTTTAATTAAATATAATTTAATTAAAAATAAATTAAATTTTGTATAATACAATAATATTTAAAATGATAAATTAAATTAAAATATTTCAATATTAAAAATTATATTTAATTGATTTTAAAATATTTTTGTTGTATTGTTAAAATTTAATATTAAAAGTAAAATTTAATATAACGTAACATTTATTGCGTTAAATCAAAATGCAATTTGTTATCGTTTGTATAATTTAAATCGCAAATAAGTGATCTAAATCGCTTAAGGGGGTAAAATGATGAGAACAAATAGTTGAGGGGCTCGGGTAAAGAGCAATCAAAGTTCAGGTGGAAAATTAAAGGGCTCCAAAATCCAAGGGGAAAAAATTGAATGGACAAGTTGAGGGGGTTTAGTAAGGAGCAACCTAAGTTCATGTGAGAAATTAAATAGCTCCAAAGTTTAGAGAAAAAAAATTAGATGGACAAAGTTGAGGGGGGTGTGTGAAGTCAACCCTTTTACTTTTAAACATAATTTATTTATAAATGAATGTTTAATAGAAAGCAAAGCTACTAGAAAACTTATCTCTATAACCAAAATCTCATAAGAAAAGACCTCAGAAGACAAAACTAAATAAAATTGCTATTAGATTACCACTTTTACGGGAGAATGGCTTATTAGTGCCCACACATATAGCTAGTTGGGAAATTCGTTCTCGCACATATGGACCGTGATGGTACCTATTTGCATTCGTTAATTTTTGAATTTTCATACTCCCACTACAAAGTCTTCTCTTATAAATGCATTGATTGTTACGACGTCAACTCGTCTGTTAACGGGGATGACTCAAATGATGATATGAACAATATACTGGTATCCAAAAGAAATGTTATCTTTTAACAAAATTAAAGTGATAATTCTTTTTCAGAACAATATTGTAATACTCAGTAAACCAGGTAAAGCTCCACATGTACGGTGTCATTCTAATGAGTAGAATGATGTCAATTTGACATATAAAGTTTTCATTTTAAGTTTTCTAATGACAATGTTTTTCTCATATACCAATATACCGCCCAAGTCGTCGTCTAAGTCACCTCCGTTAACAAAATAGTTCATGTCGTAATGGTCAATACATTTATAAGAGAAAATTTTGTAGTGGGAGGTATGAAAATTAAAAAAAAAAAGAATGCAGATAGTTAACAGCACGGTCCATATGTGCAGAAATAAATTTCCCAACTAATTACATTTGCGTGTATAGATAAACCGTTCTCCCACACTTTTACCTAG
Source organism: Iberis pinnata (assembly GCA_900406425.1). Taxonomy (NCBI): domain Eukaryota; kingdom Viridiplantae; phylum Streptophyta; class Magnoliopsida; order Brassicales; family Brassicaceae; genus Iberis; species Iberis pinnata. The sequence continues at coordinate 8,939 of OVBE01013504.1, forward strand.
GTTTTAAACAAAGTTTATCTCACATAACCATTTCACTTTATTATATTAAAATAATAACATTATATGTAAAGATAAAAAGATATATTTATGTTCAAAATTAACTATCCCATGGATACATAAACATAGCGCCTTCGGTTTTATTATTACGAGCCCATACGCCATTGTCTTGCACTTCAAAGAAACACACGTTAGGCTTCCTACCTCCACATACCTTATCTACGAATCTCCCATTCAAAATAAATGCATCGAAACTCACACGATGCTTATAATCAGGTCCCTATATATATCAAAGTTACAAGATTATAAATAACATAACATAGAATTGTATAACATTTTAAACATTAGAAGCTTGGGTAATTGTTATAAATCTTCCAGAATAATACAATGTGTGTCATGTCTATGCATGTTTGTGAGATTAGTTGGATTCAACCGTTTTACTCACATTAAAAAAATTAAAAAAATGCAAGGTGTGTCCTAGATTGCTGAAGTATAAGACACATCAAAAGAGGTGGGCAAATAAACTGAAATTGAAAAAACCGGATCGAACAGAACCAAATCGAAATAATTTTTTTAGAAAATTTGTAGGTCTAATTATTTAAGAAATCGAAAAAACCTAAATCAAAAAACCTAAATCGAAATCGTGTCTAGTTTTTGATTAACCAAAAAACTGTAACCAAATAAGAGAATTTTGTACTTTTATAGTTATATATATATATATATATATATATATATATATGCGTGTGTGAAAGGTGTATATTTTGCGTATTAACCAAGTAAACATCAAATAAATGATTATTTATGTACATGTTAATGACTTCTAAACGAAAAATCGATCGGTACCAAAATAGAAAACTGAAACCGAACCATTCCGAAATTGAACTGAAACCAAACAATATTTCAACCAACTGGGTTAACAATTTTAGTTTTTATAAACAAAAAACCGAAAAACCAGAAAATAACTGGACCGTAAACCGAGACGTCTATCCCCTGACTTTAAACACGGGACACTAACAAACATAAAACTATGTAAAAACTAAACATAAAATTTTAATTACCTTCCATAAGTTACACCATATCAAAGTTTTTGGGTAAATTGTAAAGCCAACTTTGAATGCTTCATTGAAGGGAATAAATACAAGTCTTGTCCATGAGACTTTGTCTCTACAGTAAGCCATTAGGTCATTGTTACCTCCAAGTTCATTCAAGATTACAATGTTAAATTTCCTATAGAGAAGAATGGAGTTTAAATTTTGAATTGAGATGAAGAAAAAAAGAAAACATATTAGAAATTTCAACATCTATTTTAGTTATGTATTTTTCTCTTTAAATGAACATATTTATATATACATATATATATATAAATATATATATATATATATAACTTTGTTAAATAACATTCTTCTTAATATATTTAATTTCATTGACTGATTTTATATCTTATTTAATACTTTAAACAAGTAAATGACATACTTGTTAGTATATTAAATGTCATTGACTAACATTATGTATACACTTAGATTTAAGAATTTTTAAGGACTAAACATAAAATTTTGTTTATTTTCCACAAGTTACACCATATCAAATTTTTTGGGGGTAAATTGTAATTGGAACTATGAATTTGGTATTGAATGGAAGACATAAAACATTAGTCGATACCATTTTGTTAAAATGAACTAATAGATTTTGTTACCTCCAAATTTATTTAAAAATTTTACTTTAAAATGCGTGAAGATAAGTGAGAGTCTAAAATTTGGATTGAGAGGAAAAAGAAGATGAAACATAGTAGAATTTTCCCATCTTTCTTATATACCTTTTCTTGTAATGTACATATATAAAAACTATTTCCTAAAATATAGAGGTGTTATATATTTTTACAAGTTTAACAATTAATAGAATATAAAAATTTTGGAAAAAAAGACCTAGAAACATATAGGAAACGAGAAAAATAACCTCAAACATTGGAGAAACAGTTTCAAAGTTAAATAAAATTACGAGTCGATCACATGAGTAAGATCTGTCAAAATAGAAAATTATTAAAGTATATAGTACAATTTTTTCATAATGTTTGTGTTAGGATATCGACCTAAAGCAGAAAAAGATTTCAAAAGATCAATATTAGATTTATTTATTCATCTATAAATACATTAGAGTTTGTAACTTATTTTTATTTTTTATGAGAGTCTACAGTAGCGAACCCACGTTGAGATAAAGAGTGTCACTTGACACCCCTAAACTTTATTAAAATAATTTTTGAGTAGTACTAGTAATGTCAACGTTAGGGTTGTGATTTGGGTCGTCTCGGGTCGGAACGGGTCGAAATTTTTGGTTTTTGGTTATTTTAGTTTTTGGATTTGTGTGCCAAACTAAACCGAATAAAATTTCGGTTCGGTTCGGAAATCGGTTTATTCGTTTTGGTTTCTGTTTTTGAATTTTTGTTTAATTGGTTGATTTTTGGCATCTTTTCGGGGTTTTTTTCGTTTTTTCGGTTTATTCGGTTGGGTTTTTCTGGTTATTTTTGGTTTTTTAGTTTTTTCCAAAAAAATAAAAGTAAATAAACCGATCAGTTATCGGTGCGGTTCGGTTCGGTTACCAAAATTGAATTTTTTTTATGCCGATCGGTTATCGAAACATAATTCGATTGGTTCGATATATATTCTCAGTCCTAGTCAATGTAGTCTAATGGTATTTGCTGTGTTCCTTTAATGTTTAAATCATGGGTTCAATTCCCTTTTATGCTGCTTTTTTAATGAATGTTTGTCTTTTATTTTTATTTTTTATCAATTTTTCTAAGAAAATACTATTTTACAAAAACAAATTTGTCGACAGATTATTTCACAACTTATTTTTGCGTAATGCTTTATCAATCTTATAACAAGTGAATACAATTTATGTCAAAGCTATTTTATCCAAAAATATTCTATTTTGTTTGACATATAAATTAAAAGTTTAAGAAAAAAATAATATAATTCTTATAGTTTAACATATTAGTCTTAATAAATGTAGACATATTAATTTTCATATTAATAATTTTTTCCAAAATAAGTGATTATAAGACTACTACTTTAATAAAGTACGAGCAAATATTTGATAAAATCAAAAAATTAATTTAATCTATATAGTGTTATTATTATTGTAAATGCAATCTAAATATATATAAAATATTTATATAAATATTTTTTTTCTTCGATATATGATAGTAGGATTTTTCGGTTCTGGGTTACCAATCAACCCATCGTTGTAGTATGGACGGGTTTTTATCAATCCATAATGGGAAAGTACTAAGCAGTGAGAATATATTGAATGCTTAAAAGTCAAGCTGATATTGAAAAGGGTTTTGGTGCTAAGGGTCCTAGGTGAAACGAAAGTAAAAATGCTTAAAACAGAGAAATGCTAAAAACACTTTGGATGCAAAACAGAGCAAATGCAAGAAAGGTAAAAAAGTGCAATCAAGGGTAAGGTCGTTCCTGATGACAAAGGGTAACTGACTTGGGTATCCATCCTGGGCTACCTAGGTACCTAATATACCTCAAACAATGAGCTGACCCCTAGA
>OVBE01013505.1:0-12665 GCA_900406425.1 Iberis pinnata
TTTATTGTCTCATTTTCCGCTCCACACCTTGGACAATGATTATCACATCGCATATGAATTTAATAATCATAATTTATATTGTATAATAATATAATAATATAATAATGATAATTATATTTAATTTAAATTAAATTTTTGACCGTAAGGTTTTGTGTTTAATTATATATTATATATGGTAATTATATAACATATAAAATTTGTATTATATATAAATAATAAAAGATAATAATTAAGAAACAAAATTTAATCGTGTCAATCTATGATTATTTGTGAATATATGATTTAATATAAGATATATACAAAAAATATTTTGTAATTATCTATCCATGTCGTGTGGAACTATATATATAATAAGTCATCTCTTATTTTCCTATACCTTAATTATCATAACAGACGTTTGCCTTTTGCCTTTTGAACTATTAAACATGGTTAGATCGAGTGTTCTGTTTCACGACTTAATTCTTCGAGATACGAATGGCGTATCCAGGTGAAAATCCTGCACGTTTGGAAACTTATCGAAGGTCCTGGGAAATCTGAGATTGTGCATCTGATTTTGGTTGACGCTTATGTAAGTAAATTATGCTTTTTTCATATGAGCCATCTTAATATCGAGATATTTTTTTAAAAAATAATTTTGATAAATTTTATGGGGTAGTCGTATACAAGCTACCATACGTGACGATGTTATGTCTGAAGTTATGTCAAAGATCAAAGAAGGAAATTGGTTTGAAACCGAATATTTTAAAGTTTTTTTATCAAACAAGATCTTCTATGGTTACTTCTCATCGTTATCGAATTCTATTTTTACATAGTACTAAGATACATGAGATTGAGCCTAAGAGTTCTTATTCTTTTTTTCAATTTGAAGATTTTAAAGATGTTTTAGATGGAACATTAAGCTCTAACTACCTAATTGGTAAGGATCATTATGTATTAATAAGTTTGATTTATACTTTTATTATATTTTTATGACAAATACACGTTTACTATTTATATATATATATATATATATATATTGTAGATTTAATTGGTCATATAGTTCATGTTGGTGATATAAGTACGAATATCGGTTTAACTGAAATCCTTCCCTTCAATGGTACAAACAATATTGGTTATGATGATATTAATCCCAGTGAGATTACTAAGCATGTTTTAGGTGATGTAGATTCTGATATATCTGACGATGAAGATTTACAGTTTGAAAAGGATTCATTCATTGATGATGACGATCTAATCGAACATGAAAATAATGAAGATGATTATGAACATTCAAATGATGATGATGCTAACAATCGTTTTGATGAATCTAATAGTTCTGAGGATATCAAAGAAAGATTTCTTAGCATTGAAGAAGAATTGAACTTTGAGTCTAATCCAAAGAAAAGATCCACTCCATTCCTTAATTATAATTGCGGTTCCTCATGTGTCATCGATGTAGTCTTTAATGACCAAGAAAGTATTTATCGAACAATTTCATTTGATATCAATGATAAAAAGTAATTAATATTATATGTTTTTGTATTTGTGAAAGATATATTATATGACGTTATCATGAATATATTTTTTGTAGTAATATGCGGATAACATGTGAGTTATCATGATCAATGGCGTTGAAGTTTTATGATTTCATAAAAAAATTTGGTTACTCAAATATCATATGTGTTATCAGATGGGGGTTGATTGATATTTATAAAGGTGTGTTATCAAATTTGCGTATTGTTTTTGTTTTTAATTAATTATATTATTATAATAATTACTATTATAATTCTTCATGCATCTAGGTAAAAGACCCATTGTTTCTACGGATTGTTCATAATTTATATTCAATCTTGATATTCCCGAAGTTTCAGAATTCTGTAATTCGTAAGTATTTTAATTAATTAATTTTTTTATACTAATTATAATTGATATATTTTTGATTTTATAGTTTTCAGAATAAACGTCTCCGTCCATTTATCTTGAAGAAACCTTAATTGGCGATATTATGTTTTGCTTTACTTTTTATTTGGTATTTTTTTAAATTATACATGTTATGGATTTTTGTTTTATGAATTTTAATATATTGACATTTAATAATTAATTGCTATTTGTCTTTATTTATTTAGAACATGATATTTTATTTTACTAATGAGTAGTTTATATAAATTTCGGAATACTATAATTACAATAAGACAACTAATGATTTATTACTCTAATGTTATTCGTTTTGTATATATTTTCACAGTTTGCATATAACTAATTTTGATGACAAATTAGTCTCTTATGATTCGGTATGTGTGTACTAATTGGACATTAAAATCAAATATGTATATTTTTATTTCATATTTAAACTTAAATGATACATATTCGTAATATAATCCTTTGTTTTCAACCAAAAACGTTTATAATATTTATACTTGATGTTAATTATAAATCCAATGTAATCTTAACATATATTTATTTGAATGGTTTAAACATTTACTTGCAATGTTGTTGCAATTAGATGCATTTCTTGTGCATGAAAATTTATGTATTATATTTAAAAATATCTAACGTTAAATGATTAATTTCTGCATGTATATTTTAATATTAATATTCTAATATTTGATTTACTTAATCCTAATATAAAATTTAACAAATATTAATATCTGGCAATTATGATAACATATATTCATTAAGTTTGTTAGTATAGGTGATAGTATGATGACGTTGATGAATAATGTATAAAGTGTAACCAAGTATTTATAAATACGTACATTACATATGTTAATTAATATGGATTAATCTTTATATTAATTTATTATTGATTATACGGTTAAGATATCGTGATAAATTTGTTTTATTGATATACATAATAATTTATAAAAAATGATCATATATTAGTTTTATTGATATATATATATATATATATATATATGATCGTAAAATAATATATATATTGTGATAAATTACCGATTTTGTTAGAATATTTATAATACATAAAATGTTGACGATAATTTGTCATTATAATATATCTCACGATAATTTGTACAATCTTTATTTTTTGACTTTTAATTATTATAAATATATAAGATAAGTACACTAACTGGTTACATTAATATCAAATATAAATAACTTATATATTACTATCAGTATTTAATCATAATGTTATTATCTTTAACAAACAATCACATATTATTTAATCAAATTACATCTCGTTTTCATCTCGATTTATTATCATAATTTAAAGATTTTGTTATTAATTGATTCGAACTTATCATCTTTTTATTAAGTTCTATATAATAAGATATGCAATGTCAAACATTCAAACATTATTCCATTGACTTCCTTCTTTGAAGCTTATGCAAGTATTCATCGAAAAAAGGGTTTTTATACATAAATACATTGATATATTTTGTCGGAATACCATGGATATCGTCATTACTTTCCTATCTTATATTGTCTCATGTTCGTTTATTTGATGTGCTCATAAGTTTTGTTGATTATTTAATTTTAGACAAGTATCTTACATTAGTTGACATGTTATTTGCTCGCCCACCATGCCTTCAACAAGACCTACATCTGTCGCGCCTAAACTCACGTATAATTATCGTATATCTAAAAAGATGATATGTATATCTAATTTTGTTAATGTTTATTTATAAAATCACAGGTCGTAAAACAAAAAGAGAATTTTTTGCACCTACTACACCTCCGCGGCGAACTATGAACAATCGATTTTCAGGTGTCACAAATCCATGGATAAATAACTTTAAACAAGCCAGACAACAGCGAATGCTGATTTTAAAAGAAAAAAGAATAAACTTTATAACAACGACGATGATTTTGTTTGCTTTGTTGCAACTGATTCTGATCATGAAGACGGAGAATCGAGCATTACCGTTAACAACCCAGATAGTGGTGTACGATCTTTCGTTTCTAATAGTACACATATATTGCCACAACCGACAACTGGTATTATATTATTCTAATTATAAAACTATTAACATATTATTAGTATAATCAGAATTATGTATATTTTTAACACTAAATTATGTTTTGATTTAGGATATGTGGATGATGGAGATCCCACTTTCCTATGTGAACATTGTTGTGCTTATATGTGGTATGGAGAAAGAAATAATAAGAGAGTTAAAAAGGCAAAGCCGATGTTCAGTTTGTGTTGTCACAAAGGAAAAGTTGATATCCCGAATTTAAAAGTTCCTCCGAAGACACTGTTGGCATTATTGTACAATAGTTCAGAAGAAAATTACAAACATTATAGAGAGTTTATACGAGCTTATAACATGATGTTTTCTTTCACATCTCTTGGCAGTAAAGTAAACCATGCTGTTAATGATGGTAGAGGTCCTTATTTGTTTCAATTGTGTGGTGAAATTATCATCTCATGGGTGATATGTTACCTGGTCTCGATCAAGATCCAGCTTTCTTGCAACTTTATATACATGATACAATGAACGAAAATGTGAATCGAATTAAAGCTTATGGGTAATGATTATGTTACATATTTTTTTGTTTGTTGTTTATTAATTCATATAATTTTCCATACGTGTTACGTATCATTATTATGATTATTACTAATCTCTTTATTTCTTTATAGTAAACACAACGCTCAAGATAAAATAAAGATAGATATTTTCAAAAGACTAAAAAAGATGTTGGATACCCATAATCCATATGTTAAAGCTTTTAGGTGTGCTAAAGAGAGATTTCAGTCTGATCGATTCGTTAGAGGAGTTAGGTTAGTACTGTCTAGCGATAGAAAAACAGATGGACGTACTCACAATCTTCCAACCGAGAATGATGTTGCCGCATTAATTCCAGGAGATTTCCGTATAGCACCTGACTCTCGGGACATTATCATAGAATCTAGATCTGGCAGGTTACAGAGAATCAGTGAATTACATCCGGCATATTTACCGTTGCAGTATCCTTTTCTATTTCCATATGGTGAAGACGGGTTCCGGTTGGGAATAAATATTGGATATGTTGACACTACAGGGCGAAAAAGATTTAATGTAACAATGCACGAATTTTTCGCTTATCGTATCCAAGATAGAATGGGTGAAACACCAACAATTGTTATGTCTGGTACATTGTACCAACAATTCTTGGTTGATGCATATACGATGATTGAATCCAATAGGTTACAGTATATTTGGTTTAACCAAAACAATCTACGGTCGGAAAACTATGATAAAATCGTTAAGTCTGCTAACCAGGGTGTTGGTCATATATCTAACAAAGGAAAGCGTGTTATCATACCTGCAACTTTTACCGGGGGTTATAGATATATGATGCAACATTATTTAGATGCGATGGCTATATGCAAATATTATGGATTTCCTGATTTCTTTATTACTATCACATGTAATCCTATATGGCCAGAGATAACAAGGTATTTGCAAAAATACAATTTAAAACCAGAAGATCGTCCGGACATATGTTGTAGGGTTTTTAAGATAAAACTTAATAATCTTGTGCATGAATTGACAGTCAACAGTACTCTTGGATCAGTTAACGCATGTAATTGTTTAATATTCATTGATTATATATTATGATATATGATTTTATTAGACAATTACGTACCTTAATGTTTTAAATTGTTTTCCAGCCATGTATACAATTGAATTCCAAAAACGAGGATTGCCACATGCACACATGGTTATTTTTTTGAAACCAGAATCTAAATTACCAACGGGAGATGATATCGACAAGTTTATTTCCGCAGAGATACCGGATAAATATTTGGAACCTTACCTATACGAGGTTGTTAGCGATTAAATGATTCATGGTCCATGTGGAAATGCTAACAAATTTAGTGTTTGTATGCAAGACGGAAAATGCTCATATTTGTTTCCCAAATTTTACACTATGATTACCAAAATCGACGGTGGTGGGTTCCCTATATATAGGCGTCGTGACGATGGAAGGTTCGTTAGTAAGAAAGGATTCAATTGTGATGACATATATGTTGTTCCATACAACAAAGAATTATCAATCCGTTATCGTGCTCATATTAATGTCAAATGGTGCAATCAGACTAGAGCTATAAAATATTTATTCAAGTATATTCATAAAGGTCTTGATTATGTTCGAGCTTCCATTGATAAAGATGGTAACGATATTACTGATGTTGATGAAGTTAAAAGGTATTTCAATTGTAGGTATGTATCCATATGCTCTATATTTAATTTAATTTTATTCATAAATTTATTTGGTAGTGTTATAAAAAAATGCTACATCTACTGATATAATAAAAGTGTATCTATGAGTTAATTTTATTAGTTTGCTATAATAAAATACTAATACTATAATTATTTTTATTGCCGATAAGTTAATTTTGATTTTCTCGATATAATTGTATTATTTGATATATTCTTAATTATATATATTTAAAAAATATGATAAATAGTAACAATTTTCGTTAACATGTTATTTACATAAAATACAAACAACTACATATATATAAATTTTCCCTTCTATTATAATTTTGGCAGTTAAATTTATTCTATACTAATTTTATGAAAATTTAATTATATTTTACTATCGTGATTTATTAGTATATTGTTATAGATATATTTTATACTAATTTTATAAAACATATGACAAAAAATAAAAATTTTGGTAAATATTATATTTCGAATGATATATAACAATGTAATATGTGTATATGTATGTTCTGATTAATCTTTTTGTTTTATTGCAGATATATTGCTGCATATGAATCTACATAAAGGATTCTTGCGTTTTCTACGCAATATCGTACCATATCAGTAATTAAGCTATCATTTCATTTACCTGATCAGCAGTTAGTCGTTTATAATGAGAAGTATCCAATAGATGACATGTTGAATCGTAATTCGGTTAGTACATCTAAATTTATATCTTGGTTTGAATGTAATAAAATATATTGAAAAGCTAGGGATCTTACGTATTCAGATTTTCCTACTAAATTTATATGGCATCTGGCACAACGTACTTGGAAACCACGTTCACGAGGATTTTCTATCGGTAGAATTACATATGTTCCACCTTCTTATGGAGAACTTTATTATTTGAGGGTATTATTAAATATAGTCAAAGGACCAAGAAATTTTAAAGAGATACGTACTGTCAATGGAAAAATATATTCCACATTTAAAGATACGTGTTATGCACTGGGATTATTAGACGACGATAAGGAATATATAGAAGCTATCAAAGAAGCAAGTTTATGGGCTTCTGCTACTTATTTAAGAAAACTGTTTGCGATAATGTTGCTTACTAATAGTCTATCTTCTCCATTGAGCGTTTGGGATTCTACGTGGGAGATACTATCTGAAGATATATATTATACATGCAACAGAAGAGAAAAAATAACCGAGGTAACATTTATATAAAGATCGCTTATTTATTTAATAATAATATTATTAATTCCAACTATGAATGAAATTTCAGATTTAAATCTAAGCGATGACAAAATCAAGACCTTTGCTTTAATCGAAATCAACGCACTTTACGAGTTAACGGAGTAAAATTATTTGATTGCAATATACCCATACCAGACGATATTTTAGATGATGACGGCATAAATCCATTTATTGTAGATGAATCAAGTTATGATCGTGCCGAAATGAGAACTCTACACGATAGCATATTTTCTACGGCAACAAGTGAGCAAATACAGATATACAATGAGATTTTGGATGCAATAAATCAAGGAATATATCGCATGTTTTTCGTTTGTGGATTCGGTGGTACAGGGAAGACATATCTGTGGAGATTACTTGGTTCTTTTCTTCGATCTAAGGGTCTCATTGTTCTAAACGTCGCATCAAGTGGAATTGCTGCGCTATTATTACAAGATGGTCGAACAACTCACTCTCGATTTGCAATACCTATTGCAGTAAACGAATTTACTATGTGTTTGTTCAGTGCGGGTTCGCATCTCGCACAGCTGATTGCAGAGACAAAACTTATTATTTGGGATGAAACTCCTATGATGAGTAGGCACTGTTTCGAAACACTAGACCGTTCTATGCGCGATATCCTTAAATGTTACAAACCTTTTGGTGGTAAAGTTATCGTACTTGGTGGAGATTTTCGGAAACCGTAGGCGGTAGGGTCGAAACCGTTATGAATACTATTAATTCGTCACCATTATGGGATCATTGTAAAGTTCTTAAGCTCACCAAAAATATGCGAGTCCATACTGGATTAAGTGCCAGCGATTCTTTGGAAGTTGAGACATTTTCTAAATGAAGTCTTGACATAGTAGATTGAAAAATTGGTAAAGACGACTGTCCAATCGACATTCCTAATGATCTGCTTATTACATATTGCGATGATCCACTAAAAGCTATTATATGAGAAATTTATGGAGATTCATTTGCGGAGCAACGTGATCCTATATTTTTTCAGAAGCGAGCTATATTGAGTCCAACAAACCAAGATGTAGACAAACTTAACGAATATATGCTATCACAATTGCCAGTTATTAATATTCGTTAATAATCTATAATTTTTTATAAAAAAAAAATTTATTAAAATTATTAAGAATAAATCCAGATCGTAAGATTTAAAAATCTAAATATACAACCAATAACAGAACTGAGAAATAGGAATCATTATGACGGTTTTGTTATGAAACTGAATGTTAAAAATATAACCAAATTTACGTTAAATCCATGCAAATTTCAAACAAACAATAATGTAACTTTAATCGCAAGTTATGTAATCTAAAATATTTAAATATATGATACAACAATCATTTTCTTCAAAATATGTATCGCCTTTGCTTTTACCTACACTACTGTTGTCGTATTTACATTGTGTAATAATGCACTTTCAATGTGTCTATTTATTTTGTTGATTTGCAAAATTGTTTTTATATAAATATTATTAATTATGTTATTTATTTATTTTGCATAGGTGAAGAAGTCTGTTATTTGAGTTCGGATAGTATCGAGCAGTCATATAAAGGAAAATATGATAAACTATCATACTCGCAAGAATTTTTAAATAGCGTTAAAATTTCTGGTCTACCTAATCATGAATTAAAGTTGAAGATCGGAGCACCTATAATGCTACTCAGAAATATTGATCCAAAAGGTGGTTTGTGTAATGGAACTCGATTGATTATAACACAACTCGCTGCCCACGTCATAGAAGCAAGACTTATAACATGTGATCGAGTTGGTGATAAGGTTTTGATACCACGTATGTTTGTATCTCCTCCTGAAGCACGTTTTCCTTTTAGAATGAGAAGAAGACAACTTCCAATCGCAATAACCTTTGCAATGACGATCAATAAAAGTCAAGGTCAAACACTAGAAAGTGTTGGTGTATACTTGCCTAAACCGGTGTTTACGCATGGCCAATTGTATGTTGCTTTGTCTAAAGTAACATCGAGGAGAGGCTTAAAGATTTTAGTTACAGATAGTGATGGTAAACCGTGTATTACAACGTATAATGTTGTTTACACGGAAGTATTTCAAAACGTGTAGGTGTAGCTTTAGTCAAACATTGTTGCAGGGTATGAAGATGAGTTTCGAGGAGGTTGGGGAAAAGGGAATACGATCAATATTGTTGTTACGCTTCGTTACAGTGGTATAAACCACTATGGTTTGCTTTGCTAAACAATTTTTTTGTCTTCATTAGGCTGGTTTATTAATGATATTGTTATGAGAGAAAGATTGGATTAGAGCTTTTACATTGGTTTTTTTTATTCTTTACGTGGGCTTTAATAAGTAAGTTTAGGAGTTGGATTTAGCTTTCTATCACTACGATATATTTGTGCATATATACCTACTATATATTTGTGCATATAATAACTCAATCTCTATAGCAAGGTCGGCCATAAACCAAACCCAGTGAAATATTTGTCTGTGACCCCTAATTTTTTTATTTTACTTTACATAATTATTAGATTTTATATGCCCCCAATTATTTTTATGAAAAAATAATGTTTGCCCAAATAACAAATACATTAAATGTTAGCCCAATTTATTTTTACTTTGTTTAAAGCCTCCATATTTTTAGGACCGACCCTGCCCTATTGTTAAGATCATAGTGATGTGTATGTTTTTGTTCGAATTCTATATACTATTTTCCTTCATTGAGACATAATAGTTCTTTTTCCATATTGAATTAAGGTTTATTTTAAATATTTTCGATAATAGAAACCATTAAGTCTATTTTATAATTATTAATCTCGACGATATAAGAAGATGATAGATTTTTATACCTTTTAGGGTTCTTATATTGTAATTTGAGATATGGAAAAAATCAATAGTGAGATTAAAAATTCAATATCAAATTTATACAGCGTGAATATGAAATATATAAATTTTTAATATTATTCGTAATTATATCAATATAAGATAATTATATATATTTTCGTTTCTTATGTTCTAGGAATGTATATAAGTTTATTATTACTACATATTTGTTACATAGATAATAGTAAAACGCTAAAATCGTGGCATATGCTTTATTTTTTAATTGCAATATACTTTGATTAGTTCATATATATATATATATATATATATATATATATTTTGTATAAAATCTATATATTATTAAATCTTAATGATTGATGTTTTAATTATTAACCTAACTTTTTGTAGATTAAAGAAAATATTAGTTTAACGTAAATCTTATCTTTTTAATAATCATAATTTGGTTAATATAAATTTCTTGAAATAGGCGGTGATTTGTATTATAAATATGGTATTAGGGTTTTCGTTAGTTTATTTACATAATAACTATTATCTTTCATCCAACGTTATGTCATATTTTCTTGCAATGGCTTATCAGAATTCCGATCACCGTATATCGTTCACTAATGTTTCGTTTGTGAACCGTCAATTGTATGAATGGAGGACTCGTGTCAAAATTTTAAGAATATTTAAACATTTTTGTTTTGAATATGAAACTTTAGAACTCATCTTATCTGATGAACATGTGTGCAAACTTTTTATTTATGTTATTAATGTATTTATTATGATGTATTATACAACCAAACTATTAATATTTTGTAGGAAAATCACATACAAGCAACCATTCCAAAAAAGTTTATTTCACAGATTCAACATAGCTGGTTGAAAGTGATTGGATTATTTTGTCTGGTTTTTTACTGATCGCGATTAAAGGAAATTTTCGTCCAGCTATACACAATTTTAAGATTGTTTGGAAACCGACAACATCTGTCAGAAAGATTCCATCTAGAAATTCTGATAATTATTTTAATTTCGTTGAATTTGATTACGTAAATAATGGATTGTTAGATCTGTGTATATGTGTCAGTAATTTATCTAAACTAATATATGTTTGAGCTTACAATTTTTTTTTAAAATAAAATATTTTTTTACTAACAATAATACAAAAAAGATTTGATTGGTCAGGTTGTCAATGTTGGTAAGTTTGTTGATCGTATGTCACCAATATACGACCTAAGATGGGGTTCAATTGATTTTAAACTTAGAAATGACAAGTGAGTTATATATATCCATATTACATATAATTTAAGTTATTTTATATTATGTAGTAATTATAATTTTTTCATGTGTTAGGAGTATTCTTATAAAGTGTTGTCTACCAAGGGATTATGCATATAGTTTTTTAGCTGATCTTGCAATGCATCCCCTCGCCGTTGTTGTTTGTGTATTGAGATTCGCAAAAGTCAAAAAGAATAGGGGAAAGTGGCAAGTAACAACAGCTTATAATTGTACTCAAGTAATGTTAAACGCAAATTTGCCAGAAATTGAAAAAACGAGACAAATGATGTCAGATTTTAGATAATTAATGTATCTCATGTTTTAATTTTGATTTTTTTATTTTACTTTAACATTTCTTGCATTGTCTAGAATATTTTAATGCTTTTCAATATTATAATAATAGTTTACGATATTAATACAAAATTAGTTATAAGTTTATATATAAATGTGGTAATGATTATTTGATCTATATCGTCTTAATCTTTGTCATCTATATGTTATCTCTTTATAAAAGAATATGATTGAGTTAAAAAAGGATAATATGAAATTAAAAAGATTTTTAAAAATTCTAAAGGGTTATCTAACAATAATCCATTAATTAGTTTCTGTTATTTTAATTATTTACGTTAGAAGTTTAATATTATTATTATAACGTTTTATATACATATATTGGTATATTATCTTTAATATTATTAAAAAATGATCTAAATCTATACGATATTTAAAAATAGAATATCATATAAAATACTTTATTCACTAATACACAATATTAATACCAAATAATAAAATTGTATATTTATCGTTCAAATAATCAAATAAATCTTGAATTAAAATTTTGAATTTCAGTAAAACATCGGTATTTTAACATTCATAGCTGCTAAAAATTGTTTTTATATGGTGACATCAGTTTCTATTTTTTAAATATGATATATGTTGAGAAGACAATACATCGATTATTTTAATATAAAAAATAATCGTTTAATTATAAATAGTAATTACTGTTTTAAATTTTAATATATATATATATATACACATATATGTAACATAATATATAATTATGAATTTTATGATAATCGATATAAATGCATAAAAACGTTTTTATATGGTGGCAACACTCTTTAATTTTTAAAGGTTTTATATGTTGAAAAGATAATATATCAAATATTTTATTGTTATCAATAATTATATAAATGTAATATATATATA
>OVBE01013506.1:0-12664 GCA_900406425.1 Iberis pinnata
CTAACTATATAAAAGAATTATATTATAATTAGTAAAATAAACTTAATATTTTGTCAATTATAAAAAATCATATTAATAAAATAACTCTGATATAATACTAACTATAACAATCTAACCCTAATATTTTAATTATATTTTAAATTTAATTGTATTTAACCCTAATATAATACTAACTACAACAATCTAATTACCAAAACTTTAGTATCACAAACATAAACTAAAGTATCTTAATTAACTATTTTANTTATTTTAAAAGATAATATAAATCTCTTTTCCAGTTAACTAGTAAATAATCTTATAATATGATAAATTATAAAAAATTATATGTCATATATATTAATAATAATAAAGTTTCAATTACGAATATTTTAGTAACTAAGATAAACTAACTACCAAACTTTTATTTTTACAAACATGAACAAAAATATCGTAATTAAATAATTTTCTAAAAATAAATGTAAATATAAATATGGCCAAAAAAATCTTCAACTTTTTATGTTTGGCCAAATAAATACCAGTTTTTGGTTCGTGAAACCAAAATAGACCTCACGTTGGTCAAACTTAACAATCCGTTAAGTTTGACTAACGTTGGGTCTAATTTGTTCCAGTCAACCATAGTCAGATATTAATTTGGCAAAGTCAACATTAATTCAAGTATTTTTTGGACCACGTGATAGTTGGAGGTTTTTTCGGCGTTTTCCAGTAACTTGAGGATTTTTTCGGCAATTTTCCCAATGATTAATCGTATGAATTAGCTTTTGGAGAATTACTAGCATGCATCTCTCGTGCTCCGATTAGATAATTACAATTTTTTTAAGCTCTACCAGCAGAGAGAAAGTACACAAAATTGAGCTTTTCTCATCATTTTAATCAAAAGTCACAAAATAATGTAAATTATCAATTGATAAGAAAATGAAACGTTTTTTTTGCAATGATTTCTTCCATAATATGTTCTTTCTATTTCATTGATTTTTTAGTCCACCAAATCATTATATTAGAGCATTAGTTGGCTTCATTTTATTCTTTTAAAAATACACTCTTCAAAAGAAGCAATATCTTTTTATGGGTTGGTTCATTTTTATTCTAGAAAACATTTTTTAAATATATTCAAGTTATGCTTTTTTTGTTGAAGGATTATTATTAATGGAGTTTGGATAAATATTGAAAACATATATTTTTATTTAATTAATTAATAATAAAAATATTTTAATAAAATACAAAAATATTAAGAAGCAATTCCAAAATTAAATTAATAAAAGTTTTAATTACGAAAGAAGAAAAAAGAAACTATTGTGGTCTAAACCGACAAAATATTGCATCCATCGTTTCATGCATCTTCGTCAGCCACTCGTCTTGCTCTTGTCGCGCCGCCACCAAATCGTCGACCTTCTTCTTGAGAGTCTCTATTTCTGCGTCTTTCCTCCTCCTTTTCTCGTCCCTGATAGGATCCCTCGCTACTCGGGATCCTAGTAAGCAGTACCAGGTCATGTTCCTTACCCCAAACACGCGTCCTTTTGACTTCTACACTGTATGAAAAAACCAAAATAAAATGTTAGAAATACATATAATGAAATATTATAAAATAAATTTATATTAAAATTTACCTCGGTAACGATCTCGTACTGCGTGTCGATTGAGATATCATTACCATAAGGTGTTTGCTAAGTCGCCCTCATCTCCTCCATAATCTTCTCGGACATCTCAATCACCTCTTTAGTAACAAAATCCTGAACTTATCTCATCTTCTTGTTGGTGTGAATGTCTTCCATAAGCTCAATGGGTCGGCCGCCGATCATTCTTACGAAATTGTTCAAATAATAAGAAATTTAGTTATATCTAGATTTGATTAAAATATAAACTTAAATATATTGAATGTGTATTCATACTAGCTCCCGATCTCGAGTGATCGTACTCTTAGCATTCGAGTTTGTAGTCGAGATGCCTCTATCGTTGCGGGTGCTATACCAGTTCTTCTTGTTTGTCGACGATAATTCATTAGTATTGGGAAGGTCTGGGAAGAGGACATCATGCACCTTCTTAGCCTTCTTGCCGTGCTTCTTTCAAGTCGTTTTCCATGTGTGAAAGTGATTGCTGTAAGCACGTCCTGCCTTCCTCCTAAACTCTGTCCGGACTAAACCAGTGATAGATGGAAACCACTTGAATTCTTGCTATATGATTTATAAATTAAATTTTAGTTAAAAATAATTTAATTTAGTGTTTAATTTTAAATATTACAAAATTTGTTTACTGCAAAGTGTAGCAACCGCAGCTTCTGATCATCTTCTGACATATCAACGAACTTCAGATATGCCTTTTTGAGGAGATTGTGCTCATGATGCACTTACTCATCCTGTTTTTCGAAGGGCCGAACCACGTTGCCTCGTCTTGTTGTAGAAGATCAAGAAGTGGTAACTCCTCTCGTAGAGGTTGCACTAACAACACCTCCAACAACAAATGCACTGGAGGAACCAGAAACTGAAGAATCAAAAAATGGAATTTATGGAATCTGAGTATCCGGTTGAGAAGAAGGTGAAATGGGAGGAGGCACCGAGCTCGACCCTTCCGAACCGTCGGCACCCGACACATAATACAAATCGTAATTACTGAAAATTACGATAATGTTCAATTAACATTAGTATCAATGTTAACAAATTTATTAAACATTTACATAATTAATCAATCTTATTATTTATAGTTTATAAAATTATAATTAAAATTTTAAATTTAATTATACATTTGTATAATTAAAGTTTACTTAATCAATATTAAAATTATTTTAATTTACAGAAACATTAAACATCCAAAATCTTAAACATTATAAACAATCATAAATCATCTATAAATTATTAAATTATAAAATTTTGAAATAATCACAAAACCCTAAAAATAAAAATTCACAAAACCCTAAACATTATTAAATCATAAAATTCTTAAAACACAACCCTAAATCATCTAAAAATAAAATTATCAAAAACAACCCTAAAACCTTCCAAATTTTTTAATATCATCAAAATTCAACAATATACTTATTACAACAACCTAAAAAAACTCAGTCAATACATAATATAACTATCCTAAACCATATAAACTCCTCAAATCAACAACAATCACAAATTTCCAAAACCCTAAACAATCCATTCAAACTCATCCACAAACCTAAAAATCTTCCTCAATCTTTTGCAAACTTACAAAGATTGGTTGGGTGGAAGGTTGTCCATGTTTCTATGTACTTTAAATTGCATGAAATCGCCTAATATCGCCAGAAATCTCCGGAAATCACCAAAGTCGCCAGAAAAATGCATGAAGAATGTGGAAAAAAGTTACGGTTTTCGAGTATATACTCGATATTACTGACGAACAAGCCCGTCAATAATCCGTCAATCCAAAAAATTGAATTCGAACTGTTTTCAATTTTTTGGGAAACCAAAACGCGACAAAAGTAAACAATTCGTCAGTAATTACTAACGGGTTACTGATGGCATGCATACAGATAATCTGTCAATAATCCGTCAGTAATTGGTAAATGGGGTTTAGGTTTAATTTATGGTTTGGTTTTTGGAAATAAGATGTTAGGGTTATGATTACAAAAAATGATGACACATTCAATAACATAATGCATTTGTAAAAGAAATTAATCGACAACTTAAATATTGTCATTTACTAATTTCAAACTATATCGTTAACCCATTTCGATTATAACTATCATTCGAAATTAAGTTTTAGATTTTTTTAAAAAACTTTATGAAGTATAAGATGTTTATTATATTAAATGAGTTTATATATATGGTAAAAAATTAATAAAAATGTATTTAGGATCTAAAATCCTAAAATAAACAAATTAAGAAACTGGCGGATTTATGCCTATTCGTCAGTAATTACTTATGCCTATCTGCCAGTTTGTTTATCTTATAGGTTAATAAGTTTATAAGTTTAAATTTTTATAATTCTTATTCATAAATATAGTGTTCATAAGTTTAAATAAGTTTTAAAGTATAATTTATAAATATAGGGTAAATCTTCTCCAAGTTACAAATGATCATCGGTATATTCTCCTGTAAAGTGGTATACCGTCAACAGTACTTTTCCTTTGGCTAATGTCACGGGAGAATGCTCCAACTTTTGTAAATGCAAAAAACTATATAAGTAATAAGTAATTAAAAATAAAAGTAAATTGTACACAAATAACTAAATTAATATCTGCAATGGCTTTTTGGACATCTTTTGGAAGGAGATGCGTAAAAGCAAATGGGAGAAGGTGTTGCATCACTACATGACAATCATGGCTCTTGATTCCAATGAACTTACATTCTCCGATATCAACACGGTTCCTCATATTAGATTCGTATCTATCGAGAAATTTGACCCTATGAATAATCCAATCAAATAACTCATCATTTGCATTCTTAGGTAATCTAAATGCAGGAACTGGACACCTTCCATCGTCTATGATGTGAAGCTGAGGCCGAGAACAAAGGCCTGGAAAGTATAATCTAGACTTTAAATTATCTTTAGTCTACCCTTGGACATTTAGTACTGTGTTCATTATGTTTTCGAAGAAGTTCTTCTCAATATGCATGACATCTAGATTATGCCTCAACAAATGGTCTTTCCAATAAGGAAAATCCTAGAATATATTTTTCTTGTGCCAATTATGATGATCTCCTGACCATTAACATGATGTGTATGTCCATTCCCACCAACATTAGCATCAACGTTCCTCTCAATACCAAAGTGGCTCATTTGGGTTAATAAATATGTGCCTTATAATTCAGGTGGTGGACCTTGAGCACATCTCTTCTTTATGAATAACGTAGTAGATCGACGACATGGATGATCCGGGGGCAAAAACTTCGGTGATAATCAAACCAACATGTTTTTCCTTCCATTCTGCAGTTGTAATAAGTTGGTGTTATCGTTACAATATAGACAAGCTAGTTTCCCATGTATTGTCCATTCAGATAGCATACCATACGTTGGAAATCGCTTATACTCCACATAAGAACCGCATGCATCTTAAAATTTTGTTGTAGTGACACATCATACACCTCCTCCCCATATTTCTATACTATCTTCAACTCATATATCAATGATTGCAAAAAGACATTAAGTGATTGTCTAAGATTATCTGGGCAAGATACAAGAACAAAGAGAAATAGAAACTCTCGTCTCATACACAAAGATGGCGGCAAATTGTAAGGTATTACGATGACTGGTGATGTCTCTGCATTTTCATGGTTTTTAGAAGTCATTTAGCATTGATTTTTAGGTCTTTAGGTGTCCATATATCACATTTATAATTGTTATTAGCAAGTTTGTGATTTTAAGAGATTTTTGCATTAGCATTTGCATTAGCATTTGCATATGCTTGCATTTTGGAGATTTTTCAGGACTTTCAGAAGTTTTCAGGATGATTTGTGAGAATTTATAAGAGGAGCGGAAAATGTGGAATGAAACCAGTACAATGCCGAAATCGATTTCCCCATCGAGCCACATCCAAGCCCGGCTTGACCAACACCACATTTGGATCGATCGGACTTTAACTTCGCTCGATCCATACCTAAACTCTGGCTCGATCCACACTTAAAGCCCGGCTTGATCCAAGTCACCCTCTCGTCTCGACCATGGATCGAGCCACATAATTCCGGCTCGATTACGTGATCGAGCCACGTTTTGTCTCCACCTCAGCCACACTTCAAATTGGCTCGATCCATTTCCACACCCGACTCAATCTCAAGTCTTCGGCTCGATCTCGTGCACTTCTCAGCTCGAGCCAAACATGCTCTGACCCAGCCAACTTGAATCCAGAATGGACCTCACCCAAGACCCAATTCAATGATTAGTTTTTGTTTTATTTGCGTTTTAGGGCTATTCTCTAAACACTATAAAATCCCTAAAACACCTCCATTTGTGGAGAGCTTTTACTTTTTGCCATTTTTAGGTTTTTGTCTTAGATTTCTTTTTCTCTCTTTTGCCTTTGATGTTCTTAGTGTTCTTGGAGTAAAACCCATATTTCTTTTTAACTTTTATGCTAATCTTATGTTTTCTTTTACTTTCTGCATAGTTTATGGTTGTGTTCTATATGGTGCATATTGATCTAAGTTTTTAAGCTTTTAATCTTCTGTTTTAGTGTTGATGATTTTCTGGGTTTGTTACTGTTTCATTGCTTTTCTTATTTTCTGGGATTGAGTTCTTGCTGTTCTTCATAGTTTGACCCTTGATCATGATGTTTGGGTTTAATGTTATGATTTCTGGTTTTTCTGCTTTCATACCCATGAGTAGTGAGTAGTTTCCTTAAGTTCCTGAGGATGAGATAGACTAGGGTTGATGTTTTTATTTTACCTTAGCACCTAAGCTTGTTTGCATATAGATCCCTTCTGTTTCATTCTTCTTAATGTTGATTTGTTTCATGCCAATTGAAATATGATCTTGGGCATTCCAGCACTCGAAAAGTGTTCAATGGAATGCCTAATCATGGTGATTTCAGAGATTTGCTCATCCTAGCCTAACTATTTAGATGCTAGGATATGCATCTCAGCCTAAAGAGTTAGATGTTTAGGGGGCTTATTGGCTTTAATAGGTTGGTTCTTTATGCTTTCTAAGTAGTGTACCGTTAACGGGAGTTAGGTCTGGTGATTGTTTAGGTTGATTTCATTTATCAAGGGATTGGACTTTGTTGCATATGAATCTACTATCTAGGGATAGCTCATTGTTTGAGGTATGTTAGGTGCTTAGGTAGATCATGATAGATCTCTAGTCGATTACCCATGTCCTTAGGAACTGCTTTACACTTGATTGCATGTTTATCCTTTTTGCTTTTCCTTTGTTTTTACCTTTTATCCTTTTATCCTTTTTAGCTTCTTATGCATGTTTGTTTCTGTTTGTGTTCTTTAGCTCTATGCATTCTCTTTTTTACTTAGGACTTGTTAGAAACACTCATTTTTCATATTTGCTTGGCTTAGAAGCATCCATTGCATCTAGTCTACTAGTACTCACCCATTTGAATTGATAACCTTACATACTACAATGACCATGATAGTGGTGTAAGGGATTGATAGCCACAAAAATATTACTATCAATTTGGTGTCGTTGCTAGGTGTTGTTTGCTACATTCTGGATTTTGGATCTTTTGAGATCAAGTTTCTTTTACCACCATACTTACCTGTTTACCTTTGTTTTCTTTCTTTTCAGGTACTTGCATAGCAGTGTATGAACCTGAGAAGCAGATGACGAACAAACTTAGTCCCCATCGTTGAAGATATCAGAGCTCTTGAACGGGAATACTCTTGGGCGAGACGTGAACAAGAGCGTGTGGAGGACTTAAGGCGGTTGGACTTACAAATGGAAGACAACATTGAACGAGATAACCAACACACTATAGGTGCTGGTGACAACCCCAACACTCACACCATTCGACATGAAATCAACCTACCTGCGGTTCAAAATAACAACTTCGAGATCAATCATAGTCTGATCGCAATAGTGCAAGGGAACAAGTTCCATATTCTGCCTATGGAGGATCCACTCGATCACCTCGAAAAGTTTGATCGCTTCTGCAGCCTCACGAAGATAAATGGTGTGAGTGAGGATGATTTTAAACTACGCCTCTTCCTATTCTCTTTGGGGGAAAAGCATATCAAAGGGAGGAGTCGCTTCCCAGGAAATCCATCACCACCTGGGATGCTTGCAAAAAGGCTTTCCTTGCAAAGTTCTTCTCTACTTCTAGAATATCCAGACTGAGGAATGATATCTCGAGTTTCGCACAAAGGAATGCTGAAACCTTCTCTAAAGCATGGGAACGCTTCAAGAACTATACCATGCAATGCCCCCACCATGGGTTCAGCAAGGCGTAACTCCTCAGCACCCTATATCGTGGTGCCTTGCCTAAGATTAGGATGCTGCTTGACACTGCCAGCAATGGGAATTCCTAAACAAGGCATTGATGATGGATGGAAGCTAGTAGAAAACCTTGCTCATTATGAATGAGTGTACAATGAGGACAACGACCGAACACCTCGAGGTGGTTCTGCTTCTGCTGATAGCACAACTAAAGACATAAATGCTCTGAATGAGAAGTTGGACAGGCTTCTCCTGGGTCAACAACATCAAGTCCACTTCATCACTAATGAAGAACAACTTCAGATTCAAGCTGGGGGGTTAACCAGCAGGCAAAAATATGCTATTTGCATAACCAAGGTGGTTACAACAAAGGGTCTATCAACTACTCCAATAACCTTGGTCTTTCTAACAGGAGAAACAACGTCTCTAACCCACAAGACCAAGTGTATCCACCACAACAACCGAAGAACACTCAACCTTTCGTCAACTACAATTAGAACAAAGGTTTCTTCCCAAAGCAACAACATCAACCTGGTTTTTAGCAACAACAAAAATATGCTGGTGCACCTCCTGGTTTTTCATCTAACCAACCTCAGACTCAACCTTTCAACATCGAAGCTATGTTACATCAACTTCTTCAAGGTCAAGCAAATAGTGCCATGGATACATCAAAGAAATTTAGTGAAATTCAAGATAAGATGGACACTTCATTCGGTGCTATCTATGCAAAGCTCGAAACTCTCAACTCAAGGGTCACTACTCTCGAAGACAAGACAACATCCACTTCTACCTCAATGAATGGTTAACTTCTGGGAAAGTCTGTGCAAAACCCGAAGGAATATGCTCATGTAAATGCAGTCTATCCTGGAGATTCCACTGATATTCCTCCTCCAATTTCCACTACTATTTGCACTGAGGACAGTGTGATTCAAGATGGGGGTGATTTGAGTTCAAATGTAGTTGCACCTCTGGATCATGAAGAATATGTTCTTGCTAACAAGCCTGTTGATAAGTCACCTACTTCAAAGGAGATTGCAACACCTTATGATCCACCACCCTATGTCCTAAGACTGCCATTCCCATCACGTTTCAAGAAAGAGATCATGGCGAAATACCCAGACATCTTTGAGAAACCTATGAAGGAAGAGATAGATCAGGAAGTGCTGGAGCCATTTGAAGAGTGCAATTCTTTGATAACAAAGAAGCAAGAGGATCCTGGTTCATTCACCTTGCCTTGCTCAATAGGAGCCCTGACCTTTGACGAATGCCTCTGTGATTTGGGAGCATCTATCAACTTAATGCCTTTGTACACTGCCAAGAAGCTGGGATTTGACAAGTTCAAAGCTTCCAACATAACTTTGTTGTTGGCAGACAGATCAATTAGGTATCCTTTCGACATCCTGGAAAACCTGCCTATCAAGATCAAAGATGCAAAAATACTCACATACTTTGTGGTGTTGGACATGGATGAAGAACCGAAAGACCCATTGATCTTTGGAAGACCATTCTTAGCCACAGTTGGAGCTACAATCAATGTCAAGAAAGGTCACATCAAGTTGAGCATAGGAAGAGGTCCAAAGATGATTTTCAACATTAGGAGCAGAACTAAGAAGCTCACTATCCAAGGTCACCTATTCTCTATTAAGGAACTGAATGAGGACAATAATAAGGATGTGTACTCAAGTAGTGATGCATCTGAAGATGAATTGGGGAAAGGATATAACATAGTCTACAGTGCACCATGAAGCTTTCAAGCTTATTAAGGAACCAGATAAAGGAGTTTCTTCGGAGTTATGGGAAATCGGGACATTGGTAATGTCAAATGCTGAAGACAATCTGAAGGGTCCAGGAAAAGGAAGTCCTGAGTTCAAAACTCAACCTGAACGTGTACCACCTCAGAAACCACCTTCGGACATTCCAATTTATGAAAAATGTTTGGAACCTCATACCCGAAGCTTGGAAATAAAAAATGGAGACCAAGTGTTTCTACTTAACAAAAAGTTCAGGTATTATCTGGGAAATGTGGATCCACTATGTTCCAAGAACTTCATGATCAAGTAAATACTATCTGGTGAAGGAATTATACTTGCTATGGAAGTTGATGAAAAACCAAAGCTGAACTACAAGGATGATCAGAACAGTGAGGGTAGAGTTTTCTCGGAAAAAACCTTGGTTCTCTTTAGAGAGCCGTCTCATGGTCATTAATCTTAAAACCAGGAAGTCAAGCTTAGTGACTTTAAAAAAGCTCACTTGGAAGGAAGTCCCATGTCTATCTTTGTATATATTCAATTTCAATGCTTTTTAAATTTTAGTACTCGAGTTAATGCATTTTAGTTTTCATCTGGTTTTGGTGTTTTAGGTACCTAGGGGATACGTTATAGACTTTGAAAATCAGGAAAAATGAGAAGTGGATCAGCTCAAACCTTTGATCGAGCCATGATCAAACCATAGCTCACAAAATGCTCGAGCCACGTTACGCTAGGATCGATCCAACATAATAGGTCCGATCGAGCCAAGTCTTGATAGCGATCGAGCCAAAACTTTTCGTCCGATCGATCCACCTTCAGCCAGTGCTCGAGCCATTCTCAACATTTGATCAAGCTATGCTCGATAGGGCCGAGCCGCAATAAACACAGCGATCGAGCCACCTTTATTCGGATTGATCCGTTTTCAAAACACGATCGAGCCACATGCTTGGACGTTGAACGAGCCACTTCTTAAGGCTTTGATCGAGCCAAACAAAAGGACCTTCGAGCCAAGAAAAGTCCAGTCGAGCCATTTTTTTAGCATGATTGAAATCGAGCCAAGCCTCTCACAAGCTTCACCACTTGCCCACTACCCACCTCATGCCAAAGAAGTGTCCTCTCACCTTTCCAAGATTCCCCAACATATATCTTACACCTCCATCACTCACATGTCTCCTTTTTAAACCTCCTCCACACACCACTCCTTTGAACCACACCCACACATTTCCACTCACCACCACCTTAATTTCTACCAAGAAGCCTATATAAGGGAGTCCCTCACCTCTTAGCTTCTCATCACTCTAAAAACGTCATACTCATTTATCATTTTGTGATTTCATCAAGTTTCTCAAAAACCCTCCCGAAGCTTTAAAGAATCAACCAAATCGGTTTCAATCCTTTCATTCTACAAGTATTTTTTTTAAAAAAAACTTTGAAATGGTTTTGAATTGCAAGAAATTCAGTTTTAATTTGAACTCCTAGATCTATGAAATTTTCGGTTCATAAACTTCATACTAGATGAACAAGACTTCTCTAATTATCCTTTTTCAAGGTTTAAGTTCTAATTGTTTGTTTCTGAACCTGATGTAGGTACAATGTCATATGGAGGAATGCCAAGCGGTTCACATGAACGACCTGTTGAAGAAATTTATGGGAGGCTGATGCCATTCAACTTCATAGGATCAAGGTTTCCAGATACAGAGACTCTGAGCACTCTTGGTATCATGGAAGAATTCCAAGACATACTAGGGAGAATGAGGATATCCAGCGTGATCACCATGAATCATGAGGCCTACCAGGAGCCAACTTGCATGTTGCTAGCATCTCTGGAGGTTACCTATTGCTATGATGATGATGAAGTTGATAAAACTTTTGGAGATTTTATAAATTTTAAGGACTTGGATGGAAAAACCAACAAATTAACTTTCAGGAAACTATGGGGTATCTACGGCTTTCACTGCATGAAGCATCAACCAAACAGATTCGGTGATGCTCAGGAGGAGGTAGAGTTCGTTTGAGATGAAATAGCGGCCACCAACTTTGAGGACGGTCGGACCAAAAGCTCGATCATCCGCCACCCAGAGATCAGATATATGCAGCAAATCTTAGCCAATTCCTTCTATGCTAGAAAAGACACCAATGTCGTAATTGCCGAAGAATTGAACTACATGCGCCTGGGTCTCCATGAGCACATCTGCCACTCTTTGCATAATAATAACCCATTTCACCGCGTCTTTGAGCTATGACCTTGCCCACTCAAGCTATTCTTGGAGCAACTGTTAACATTCAAAAATCCCAACTGGGGCACAAGAGGAAGGATGAGACCCAAATTAAGCATTGGGGGGGGGGGTTGATAACACCCATTTTTAAGTATACTCAAGGACCACTTGGTGGAAGTTCTTTTCCATCAAAACTAATGGACATGAACTACCTGACGGAAACACGGTTCATAGTCGGGAACTTGAACTCTCAATTTTGCTATATGTTCCAGCTGACATTCCTCACCCAAGGAGTTTTCCTACTCCCAAACCGCAGGTGGACTGCTTTTGATAGAGCTAAAAACCTCGAGTTCTGCCATGACATTTACAACTTAAGGGCGGTCATCTCATAAATGACACCTATGGGATCTGGCGTGGACTCCTTTTCAACCCTCTATCTAGATGACTACTAGCCCAACCGGGGTAATTAAGGTCCATCTCCATCCACCCTGCCACTGCATAATCCGTTTTCATCCGCATGTGTGCTTTCCATTTTTCGCTTTCAAATTCCATAAGTGTGCTTTTAATCCTTGTTGCTTATTATCCTTTTGAACGTTCCTTCGAGTTTGGGTTACATAGAGACTGTGTAATTCAGTTTTGGGGGAGGACTCAGGGGACTGCTATCTAATGAAAATTTCCATGTTTGTTCCTTTGTCTCTATTTTTTGCATAGCATACATAACATCTATTAGCATGTAAAAACCATAAAAATTTAAATTTTTTTCAAAGATCACCATTCAAAAACAGAGTGTCATCGTAGTTTCATTTTATGTAGTTGCATATGCATAGGGAACTAGGAAGATGATAACCTTGTAAGTATGTTGTT
>OVBE01013507.1:0-12664 GCA_900406425.1 Iberis pinnata
ATCCATTGCTTTTATCTTATTTGTTTCTTTGTTTCTTGTTTATTTGCATTTTTGCTTTTTAGATTAATTACCAATAAAAAATCATTGGCTCTAGATTAGTTTGGTTCTCATATCTTTAGTGTTGCAAACTTTAGTCCCCGTGGATTCGATTAAACCCTTCTATCCTACAAACNAAAAATCTCTCTTATCATAGGCATGATGACATTTTATGAATTTTAAATTCAAAAGATATTTGCATGCAAAGAGAGATAACCGCCGGAACTGTTGAGATTTTCTCACTTATTAAATTCAACTAAACCAATTCGTATCCAAATAAACAGCTTAACAATAAAACGACCAAGTCACCGAGCAAAATCCAACTTGCACCAACTGAAACGAGCGATGAATATAGTGGCAATTTAGCCAATAAGGGTCCTTGAGCTCAAAATTCTCCTGTTGAATCACCACCTATGCTTTAGAAGGTCACCTAACTCGTCAAACTCGTTGGAAGACCTGTGGGCTAATCTTTTAGTGTCAGAATCCCCTCAGTAGCATTTTACCTTAGGTATTAATGTTATGTTATTCGGCTCAACACGTGTCGGTCCCAAAAAGATTGTCTGAGAGGGTATTACACTTGAGTATAATAAGAGAGTAATGGAATGCCCAACACGTTGGAAAACCAAGGTCGAGTTTGGCGCAACTCGAGCAAGTAATCACATAATTTTGTAAATAGTAATTTTATAGCGTTATTCCAAAAACTATACAAATACGCACTATGACTACTCCATTCACAGACTTAACATCTACAATGTCAAAAAAGGGGTAAAACACTTTTTAAACTTCCAAAGTTGCACCTACTAGCAACTTAAACCTTGACAATTTTTCACTAACACTTTGAACATTAATCTTGACATTTTAGCATATTAAACCTTCAATTTCGTTCCTGCTAAAATTTTGTTATCGAAACGGTAACTCCGGCAATGACGTGGAAAAAATATATTTGTTAAATAAAAATAATATTTTAATAATTATTATATTATAAAAAACTCAAAAAATAAAAAATATAAAAAATCATAAAAATCATAAAAATTTGAAAATTATTAAAAATCAGAAAATATATATAAAAAATTAAAAATTAAACTCAAATTAGAAAAATTAAAATAATTTTTAAAAATTATAAAAAATCAAAAATTAAAAAATAAAATTCAAAAATAAAAAAGTTCAGAAAAATATAATTTTTAAAAAGTATAAAAAGTTCAAAACCTAAATTTTTTTTATAAGAGTTATCTAAATAAAAATTATACAATGTTAGTGTCATGGATGTATATATATATCAAGATTAAATTCAAAATCTTAGTGAATAAAGATTCATAATTTAGAATCATAATTTGACACTGAAAAGATTCAATGTATTGAGATAATAGCTTAATATTAATTTTATCAAATATAATTTGGAAAAGAATTTAATGATATTTTAATAATTTATGATAATTTTATAATAATTTTATTTTTATATTTTATTTAGATAAATATTATAAGTTTTTATACTTTTTGAATTTTAATATTTATAAGAAATTATAGTTTTGAATTATTTAAAATTTTCTGAAATTTTGAAATTTTATTTTATTTTTTTTATTTTTGAATTTTAAAATTTTTATATATCTTCTGAATTGTTTATAATGTTTTCGAATTTCTTATAACTTTTTGAATTTTTGATAATTTTAAAATTTTATTTTAATGTTCTAATTTTAAAATTTTTATATGTTTTCTGATTTTTTGATAGTATTTTGAATTTTTAATATTTTTTTATAATATAACAATTATTAAAATATTATTTTTAATTAAAAAATATTGTTTTGTCATGTTGTCGTCGGAGTTACGGTTTCGATTAAATTTTTTTGACGAGAATATAGTTGAAAGTTTAATATATTAAAATATAAAAATGAATGTTCAATATTAATAAAATATTTTCAAGATTTAAGTTCTTAGGATTTTCAATTTTAGAAGTTTAAAAAGTGTTTTACATAAAGTAAAGGAACTATTATTATAATGGTCATAAAACAATACTAGTTTATACCAAAAAAATATCTAAACTATTAAATTCATCATTTGGACATTATCCAAAGGTAGTTTCCTCCGAGGGCAAATTGGACTTTCCGTACAATGATAATCACTTTTTCAATTATCTCATATTAATACTTCTTCTGTTGTGTTCTTCATCATTTTAATTTTTAGATCTCTCTCTTCATCTTCTTCTACGTCTCTCTCTTTCTCAATCTCCTGTTCGCTTTGTGAGATATATATAGATCCTACAGAATTTGTAAGCTCATAGAATCGTTTTTGGTATCTAGGTTTTTGAAGCATAAAGGCATTTTAGAGTGAGTTTTAAGCATAGATTGATTAAAGAAGAAGATAAACCTCTTTTCCATTTCTTACTTATTCTGTTCCAATTGTTTTCACTGGAAAATAGCAATCGAAATCTCGATTAGGTGTTCTTTGTTTTAGTAACCTTTCTTTTTGTTCTGGGGGTAACTTTTAAGGTTTGCTTCAATCTCTGTTCTTGCTCGATTCCTTTCGATTCTGGATTTAAGGATTTGGAAAAGAGCTCTGGGTTTCGACATTACGTTGTTAAAGCGAATTTCTGTAGATTCTCCGTCACATTCGATCACGATCTTTACTTGATTCGAATCTTACTAATTCAGATTTACAAGTGATTGATTCATTTCGTTTTTACAAGCGGCATTTTGGATGCACTGAAGCTGAAAATGCACCCTGATCAGCGCAAAAAGGTCATAGTTTCTTCTTTCTCTTCAGATTAGCGTAATAGTTGAGTTGTCAGATCCGATTATGTTATTTAGGATCTATAACAATCCATATGAACTATCACTTCCTTTTAGTTTACTTGATGATATTGAGATAGTTAAACTGACATTAGCATTTTATGCATATTCAGTCATCAGTGGAAGTAGATTTCTTCACGGAATATGGTGAAGGAAGCAGATACAGAATAGAAGAAGTAATTGGTAAAGGAAGCTATGGAGTTGTGTGCTCAGCTTACGATACACACGCAGGAGAGAAAGTTGCGATCAAGAAAATCAATGATATCTTCGAGCATGTTTCTGATGCAACCCGAATTCTTCGTGAGATCAAACTTCTCAGACTCTTACGCCATCCTGACATTGTTGAGATCAAACACATCTTGTTGCCTCCTTCAAGAAGAGAGTTCAGAGACATCTATGTGGTGTTTGAGCTCATGGAATCTGATCTGCATCAGGTTATAAAGGCAAATGATGATTTGACTCCTGAGCATTACCAGTTTTTCCTCTATCAGCTTCTCCGTGGCCTCAAGTATATACACACAGGTTAAGCTAGCAAATATTCTCAGGTTAGCATAAATTTTGGAAATTTTTTCTCTATATACTTTCTTTCTTAAATTCGGTTTTCATTTCCTTTCAGCTAATGTATTCCATCGGGATCTGAAGCCCAAAAACATATTGGCAAATGCCGATTGCAAACTTAAGATCTGTGATTTTGGACTCGCAAGAGTAGCATTCAATGATACGCCTACTGCAATATTCTGGACTGTGAGTAGTATTCCAATGACTTCACTTTACAGACATTTGTTATGATCTCAACTCCAAACTCTCTCTAATCAGAATAGAATCACTCTAAAACCCATAATATAAAATAGAAGATGCACTTTGATTGATTGTAAAAGGAAATACAAAGAGTATAATCCAATTACAAACCCAAATATCTTAAGGATTCAATCCTTAAGATCCTCTCAATTTCTCTAGAGAGAAATTGCCCAAAGACCTAAGTCTCACTCCTCACAAAATGCATAATGGGTCTTTACAATCAAGTCTCCTATTTATACTAAACTTCTTCTCTTTATTTAAAAGCCTCTCTTGGATCTCAAGTATTCTCTTAAACCTTCTCTTCTTTAGATTTGATTGCACAATCATATCAACATTACTCTTTTTTTGGCATCTAACCAATTTTATGCTATTGCTTTGTAATCGCAGGACTATGTAGCTACTCGATGGTACCGGGCTCCAGAACTGTGTGGATCATTTTTCTCAAAGGTGATGCTGATATTTCATACGTTATTTCCTTGATTGTTTCAAGTAATTATAGGGAATAATAGTAATAAGAACTTTCGCCTTAAATTGTATTTTCTTAAGCTGTAATGTTATTGTTTTTTTTTAAATTCGCTTATGTTCAGTATACACCAGCTATAGATATATGGAGCATCGGGTGCATTTTTGCAGAGCTCTTAACAGGGAAACCACTTTTCCCTGGGAAAAATGTTGTCCATCAATTGGATCTGATGACTGATATGTTGGGAACTCCTTCTGCGGAAGCCATAGGAAGGGTCAGTGTCCCTTTTAATGATGCCTAACAGAATGGCTGCATCGTTCCTTTTCTTGGCTGATATGCTTGCACTGAATGTGACAGGTGAGGAACGAGAAAGCTCGGAGATACTTAAGTAGCATGAGGAAGAAAAAGCCTATTCCCTTTTCACATAAGTTTCCACGTGCTGATCCTCTTGCTCTTCGTCTTCTAGAAAAGATGTTAGCTTTTGAACCCAAAGACCGACCTACAGCCGAAGAGGTGCTTCACACTAAGTTAGTTATACTCCTTATGTTGTATGCCTGGTTCTGTTTCACTGAAGTTCAGTTCTTATGGGTTACCTCAGGCGCTTGCGGATCCATACTTCAAGGGTTTAGCTAAGGTTGAAAGAGAGCCCTCTGCTCAACCTGTCTCAAAGATGGAATTCGAGTTCGAGAGGAGAAGGATTACAAAGGAAGACGTGCGAGAGCTCATATACAGAGAGTCTCTCGAGTACCACCCAAAGATGCTGAAAGAATACTTGGATGGATCAGAGCCTACAAACTTTATGTACCCGAGGTACTGTCTTGAGCTGACTTGCTCCATAAGTGTACTCTCGTGTAATCATCCATGATCTCTTGGAATATGTATTATTGATTCTGCAGTGCGGTGGAACATTTCAAGAAACAGTTTGCTTACCTCGAGGAACACTACAAGAATGGTACTTCTCATACGCCTCCCGAGAGGCAGCAACACGCATCATTACCTAGGTATGTTTTACTTCTTTGAATCATTTAGGGATAATTTCAAAACAGCACATTGAATCTCTGCTCATATGATTTGCAGGGCTTGCGTTTTGTACTCTGATAACAATCATGCAGTAGCACAACAGAGTTCAGCAGAGGTCACTGATGGACTGTCCAAATGTAGCATGAGAGATACAGAGAGACCTCGTGGTGTAGACAAGAATGTACAGATGCCAATGTCGAGGATCCCTATTAATGTCTCTCCAACAATTCAAGGTAGTATATATGTAGTACTGATGCAGAACCTCGCTGGTTTCTGAACATTTACCTTGTTGAATGAAGCAGGTGCTGCAGTAGCTAGGCCAGGAAAAGTAGTTGGATATAACAACTGCGGCGCGGCCACAGGGGTTGAATCCTTTGAACAACAGCGTAGGATGGCCAGAAATCCAGTTAGTTCGTCTCAATACCCAAAGAGAACTCAAGCTTCCAAAAGCAACAGGGGAGATGAAGACTGTGCCGCTGCCGCAGAATGTTCAAGCAGATTGAAGCAAAACCCTCAGTTTATACCACAGAAAGTGGCTGCAGCTCAAGATACCGCCATGAGTCGCTGGTACTGAAGACGTTGTTTTGGTTCTTGAAGAAGCCTAACAACTTACGTCCAGCGAGAGCTAGAAGAGTAGCCCAAGAGCGAGATGAGAGGAAGAAGATCCTGTTTTATGTAATTTGCCTTTCTTGTGTTCTTGAACGAACTTTGTCTATACCTATGTTGTACCACTTTGTATTGTCTTTGAATAATAAACATGAGTTTAGCTCATAACATTGGATCATTGATTTAATAAAAAAAGCATTGAAAAGATTAGTTCTATTTGTTGAATCAGATCAGATCACAGAGATTATACAATACACAAATCTTTCTCCTTTCCTACAATCTTCTGTTCAGTATACATGTGCTGCTTCAGAGCAACCGCTGCTTCACTCTTCTTCCATCCGCATCACAACCATCAACAAATACTTCTTTTCGATGGCCGGACGCTACAACAGAGTGTTCGCTTAGCCTTGCCACATACTCTAATAGCTCAGTTAGTAAAGATGGGCAACTGTTTCTTAAATAATCAAACCCATCTGTTTGCATCACAGCTGATCAATAATAACAGCAGTTTCAGTGACAGTTTTACTCGAAAAGCAAATAAAATGGTCTTGTATTTTACCTTTCAGATTCTCTGGCGACGCAACAAACTTCAGACAGACTGCTTTTAGATGGAAGCAATGATGCTGCTCCGCTAGGGCCAAGGTGGTTGCAACCGTGTTAAAGGTAATCCCATCACAGAGTTTTAATTCACAGATCACTTTAAGTCGCTCAAGAGCATAACGGTCTGCTGCTGCAAGTAGATGCTGAGCCACAAGAGTCGAAGCTGACTTAGAGTCTGTGCCCATTAACTCTTGCATGTCAGGCAATTCGTCACAGTAGATAAAATGGAGCAATACCTGCACAAAGAGCAATAACAAACATAAGCAACAGGTTTGCATCAGGGTACACATCCACATTTCAACGAGTTCAGATCTGAAACCTAAAGCAAGGGAAAATAACCCTAGAAAGCGACTTATAGGACCTATCATGACAAAGAGAAAACATAATTAGATTCATATTTTTCACTACGGAACCTGAACTTTCTACAGTCACATACACCCTTGATAATTTATACTCCAAACCCACTAGCTAATCTGCTGAGATCCGATGTTCATCGAGTTGACTCACATAGATAAGTCTAGGCGGAAAAGAAATTATACAGCTTAACCACATAGATGTGTCCATGTATTAGCTACATAAAAACACCAGGAGGAGAAACAGAAAGAACCTTATCCCGGGTGAGTAAACTCGAGAATAGGAGTAGCGCCTCAAGAGAAGATCATGGATGTGTACATTTGTGGATAGAAAATCCTGTATGACATCACCATTACTCATCCTAAAAAAGGCAAGGAACAAAGAAATCTATCTCTTCCTACTATAAGACCTTGTAAGACTGTCTAGATATCTACTTACACATTTCCAGATCAAACATATGTCACCCCCAAAGATAATAAAAGAGAGGACCTTAAAAATGGAAGATTCCATGTCTTCTATCACTACGCATTTGGTATTTTGGTCTCTTAATGGGCCAAAAAGCTGTGCCCTGAAAACCGGGGAGCGCGTTGCAAGAATCAATTTGTGTGCAGTGAATGTTTCTCCATCGACTTTAAAAGTAACATCACTGCCTTTCCCACTTTCCAAAAGATTGCCCAACTGTTGTCCCAAGTTAGAAATTGGCACAGGTATATTGTAACTCCTAGGTCCATCTGTGTGGGACTTCACCACACCAATACGGCACCGGACCAAGAGACTATTGTCCTTTAGATAGTCCGATGATTCTAGACCGGACCTCCTGAAAAACCGTTTGTATCCCCTGAACCAAGCAACCAAAAGATATCATTATCCTTTCAATCTATCAAAAATCCAAATAAAAACATTGTAAATTCCATCAGAAGATAAAGAAATCTCAACAACGATGATCTTAACTCACCACATACTTCCACGATACTTGAGAGTATAGGGTCCACTCTCGAGTGCTCTGCCGAAATGGCTATGAACCTTGTGCTTTCCATTGGTGCTTTGATCCACTAAGGTGAGCTCAAATAAAGCCCTCACATCAGCCCCTTCGCTGGCGAGAGCTATGAACAAGGAAACGTAAGCCGAGTTATCTTCAGGACTCTTTCCATCTGGGTAGAAGTAGATTGCCCATGAGTAACCTCCGATCATGAAAGTATCGGAGGCGACGTATTTGCCAACCCCAATGCCTTTGGCGAGAGAGTAGCCGTTGATCTTGAATTCATGGAAGCCATTGACTGTTTCCGTGCTAGAGGTCGAGACCGTGAGCGAAGGGCTAGGCGATTTTGAAAATCCAGAAACCTCCGAACAAACCCTAGATATGCTCATCAAACAAGACGGGATCCAAAAACAAACACCACGACGGTTGGTAAAACAAAAAGATCTTCGATTGACAGGAAATAAATTCAATAGATTCAGGAGCGAATATCCAGGTCAATGATTCCAGGAAGGGAGACACATAAAATGATTAAGGATTCTGAAACAAGATACAAAATCCGGGATACAGAATCAGAACGAAGACTAACAATCAGCGGACGTCTCCGGCAGAGATCGAGGAAAAAAGTAAATCGATGACGTCGGTGGAAACGAAAAGGAAAGGGAAAGGAGGGAGGAGGATGAATGAAGGAAAATGATAGGAGGAGGTTCTTCTTTCTTTTTTTTGTTTGCACTGATAGGAAGTTTTAAAACAAGTTCCGACAATGTTGCTAATAAAACTCTTATCTTCTATAATTTATTGATTTTTTTAGTCCGAATCTTAATGTAGAGATATAAAGAAGGTAAGTTTACTATAGTTACATTGTCTTTTGAGTTTTATAGTTCTCATTTTAAACTTTTAAGATTGCATCCATTACCAATTTAAACTTTCAAGTTTTTTTTATTAATAATTCTAACATTTATCATGATATTTGAACATATTACATCTCTAAATTTGTTCCCATAAAAAATACTTACAAGAACAATAATTTTGGTGATGACGTGTCATATAACAATTTTAATTAAAAATATTATTTTAATAGTTATAGTATTATTATATTTATTTGAAATTTATAAAATACTAATGTCTATCTAAATAATTACATATTACATAATTTTTAAAACGTTATATTAAATTCAAAAAACTTAAAGAAAATTCAAAAAATATAAAAGTTCCAAAAATATTATAGTAAATTCAAAAATATTATTAAAAGTGAAAATATTTTTGAAATAGTTTTTAAAAATAAAAAGATTACAATATATATATATAATATACAAAATTCTGTAAAACATAAAAATATATTATATAAAATAATTTGGCGTCAATATTAAGAATATTGACACTCTTAGTGCCAATTCATGATTTTGGCTCTTATGTTAAATACATCCTTAACACATATACACCCACCCTTAAAGCAATTAAGAAAATTTATAATTTTTATTCACTAAAATTATTAATTCATAAATATTTCACATAAAGTTAGAATCATTTTTTTTTTATGATCCTGGTATCTGGAGTCCTGAATGACTCCGGTTAACCCCAAAGTCTCCACAGTCGTCAAGGATATTTAGGAAGGCTGCCGAAATTCATCCCATATTAATTAACGGTGATCGAGATTCGAACATAGGTGACGAAACTCACAACTGTGAGCTATTTACCACCAAAATTAGAAACCTCGGTTGTTGGAATCATAAATTAACACTCAAAAGATTCAATATTGAAGTAATAGTTTAATATTTATTTTTATCAAACATATATTTTTATAAAAATTTACGATGTTTTAAATAATTTTTTAAATAATTTATGCTAATTTTAAAATAATTTTTATAAAATTTCAATTTAAAAAATTTTGAAATGAAATTTTTATATATATTTTTGATTTTCTGAATTTTTTTGAAATTTTAGGTATTTTTTGGGATTCTATACTTTTTAGTTTATTGATTACTTTCGAAATTTTATAACTTTAATTAAATTTTTGTATATTTTTGAATTTTATTATAATTTTAAATAAATATAGTAATAATATAATAATAGTTAAAATATTATTTTAGCTAAAAAATTATTTTATGTCACATCATTGCCGGAGTTACTATTTCGTTAATTATTTTTTTGGCAGAGCAAAATTAGAAGTTTAATATGCTAAAATGTTATGATGGGTGTTTGAATTACTAATTCATCATACAAAAATGATATCGGCGTGAAATATTTAAGGAATAAGACATACGCCTCAGTTAGTTACAAATCAAATTTCGTAATAAATTGTAATTATGATATGCGAAAGGAAGTACAAAACTCAAGGCGAAGATCCGTAATGGGCACAAAATGCAAAACAAATTAGAGGGTGAAAGTAGAAATAGAGATTTTAAGAGATGCTTTTTCAGCTTAGAGCTTAAGATTTTACACAAGGGTGGAATATGTAGCAGAAGTAATCGATTCTTGTTGTTGTCCTAATACAACTGTCACAATTCCATTCCTCAGTCTATGATTGATATTTGTTGTGTAGCTGAAATGGATAGCTGCTAATTGCTTTTGCTTTTGATGGTTATTCAATTTTGTTGTTGTTAACTTTCTTCTATGTTTTTGTCTGTTTGCAGGGAGACGAAGAAGATGCTACAGTATTTGCTGAGTCATTTGATGTGGGCTTCGAGTTAGGCTTCATTAATTCACCGGGTTTCATAATCATGGGCTTGTTTGATTTGAAGCAAAAGTTAGGAGGAAAAACCTCTTTCTGAATTGGAGTCTTCGACGTGTATCTTACACTCTCTTTCAAACTTGGTGTCGGAGAATCTAACATGATCAGAGTTGCATGCGGAAATGATGGAAGATAATCCACACTCAGTTTCTACCTAAGAGAGAAAAACGGAGTGAACGACAATGACTTTGTGAAGATGTCGGCGATTTGAAGCATATTTGGAATGTGAATGACAATATGAGCTCCAAGTCAACTCACTCTTTTACATAATGGAAATCAATATCAAAGTGTTTGCTGCGTTTTTGCATAACTGAATTTTCCGTCAAATACAGTGAATATTGATTATCACAGTATAGCTCCAGCTTTATCTCCTGAGGTATTCCTAATTCCTTCATCATATAATTCAACCAAGTAATTTCAGATGTTGTTTCTGAAAGAGTTTTGTATTCTGCTTCAGTGGAACTCTTCGAGACTGTAGAATGTTTGCTTGAAGACCAGGAGATTATGTTATTGCCCAAGAAAGTATAAAATTCCCCTGTAGACCTCCTTGTTTGTTTGTTTGCATCCATCCCAATCAGAATCACTGTAGGCTTTTAGGGAGAAATATGTGTTTTTATTGAATGATATCCTCATAGCAGTTGTACCTTTTAGATAGCGTAGTATTCTCTTAAGTAGTTTTAAAATCTGAACTGGTGTATTTGTGGCAAACGTAGTTAACTGAGAATTGTATATCAAATTGTGTTAAAGTCAGATACTG
This sequence comes from Iberis pinnata, assembly GCA_900406425.1. Taxonomy (NCBI): domain Eukaryota; kingdom Viridiplantae; phylum Streptophyta; class Magnoliopsida; order Brassicales; family Brassicaceae; genus Iberis; species Iberis pinnata. The sequence continues at coordinate 11,125 of OVBE01013507.1, forward strand.
GAGCTTGCCTGCTAAACAACGAAAGTAAGTAGGATTGGAGAAGGCTTCAAACTCAAGTTGTAAGTGAAAAGGAATATCATTAGGAGCACAATCCTGCATCCCAACTAAGGTGAGAAAATCTTATGTGTACTTCTGTTGAGATAGGAATAGTCCTGTTGAGTAGAATAACATGCACAACCAAAAGCCCTTAATGATGTATAATCAGGCACTTTTCTATATAGCTTCTGGCAGGGAAAAATCTTTTCTTCTAAGGTAGATGTAGGCAGCAGACTAATCAGAAAGTTAGATGTAAAAAATGCTTCAACCCAATACTTTTGTGGCACATAGCTGTCAAACATCATTGATAAGCCTACTTCAGTAAGATGCTTATGTGTTCTTTTTTATAATCCATTTTGCTGAGGCGTATAAGGGCATGAGATTTGCTGTTTGATTCCACTTATAGCTAATTGGTTTAGAATTTTAGCACTTGTAAATTCTCCACCACCATCGCACTGAAAAGTTTTTATTTTTGTGTTTAGTTGATTCTCTACCAGAAACTGAAACATGCAGAAAGTAAAATATAAGTATGACTATAATTTCAAAGGATAGAACCAACATAATATGGACTAGTGATCAATAAACACAACATAAAACTTAAATCCTTGTAAAGATAAAATGAGTGAAAGCCCCTAGAGATCACAATATATTCTCTTTAGGGGTTTTGAAGCTGTAAAAACTGAACTATTGAAAAGCAACATAATATATTTTTTGATAGAAACAATTTATATATCTCCTTAAAATATAAAATTTCTCTTTAAAATTAGAAATATAAAAATTATAAATACATATATCTCCTAAAAACATGGATTTCTATTTTTTCTTTGAATTTTTTTTTTTTTTGATGACCCTAGTATCCGGAGCCCCGAAGGACTCCGACTAGGCCCAGAGCATCCGCAGTCGCCAAGGATATCCAGAAGGGCCGCCGAAATTCACCCTATGTTAATTGATGGTGGCCGGGATTCGAACCCATGTGGCGAAACTCACAGCTGTGAGCCCTTTACCACCAGAACTAGAAGCCCCAGTTCAACTTTTTATTTTTATTTAAAACTACAATTTTCATGTTTTAATTTAAATATGTTAATATAATAAAATTAATTCAGTAATAAATAGAAAATTATTTTAAAATTATTTTAGTAATATTATTAAATGGATACAACAATACAAATATCTTATAATTAATTAAAATAATAAATTAAATAGTGGTTCTTAATATTATATTATATTGTTGCTAGGAATGTCATTACAAAAATATATTTGAAGACTTATTTAGATAAAATAATTATGATTAAAATAAACATATAAAAATCTCTAAAATTAAATAAGTTTTCAAATAAAAATAAAATTTTAAAATATTTGGTAACATATCAAATGAAATAAACATATTTATAACAATTTATATGATATAAATTAAGGATTTCATAAATATATTTCATCTTTCATTTTTAATTTATTATATTTTACAAAAGTTAAAATAAATTATCAAATAATATATATATATATA
>OVBE01013508.1:0-12662 GCA_900406425.1 Iberis pinnata
AATGAGACATAAGATTTAAACCTATGATATTGGTGTTTTGCATATTAAAAATGTCTATAAACGTTGTGCAACGAAATCCAATATTGATTAGTCCCATATTTAACAAAGTGACTATAGAAGTGTATGTTGTGTGTTGGGTTGCAGAGTATCATTTTTGGAATATATCATTTTTCTTATGGGTTCTTAAATATGTTAGCTTTGTTTCCAATTATGAGTGTGTATAGTGTAACAATGTAATTTTCATAACTCAAATCGAATTTCAATTTCAAAACGTATACTAGTATTACACATTTTTACATATTTGTACAAATAAAATAGCGTAATATTCAAACAATTGATTTCCAATAACAACCATCGTAGGCTTTTTCTTGGAAACCTTTTATTTTGTGTCCCTCGCTGACGTTCCCCAGCTTATGGAAACCTTTTCACTTTTTTCTTCCCCTCTTTTTGATACGCTTTGNCAAATAAAATAGCGTAATATTCAAACAATTGATTTCCAATAACAACCATCGTAGGCTTTTTCTTGGAAACCTTTTATTTTGTGTCCCTCGCCGACATTCCCCAGCTTATGGAAACCTTTTCACTTTTTTCTTCCCCTCTTTTTGATACGCTTTGGAGCCATAATCTTCATTTATTTTATGTAATTTGAGACATCCCATTGACTCCTATCAGGAACCACATAAATAGACCTATAATATACCAATGCCCACAGCTCTGTCCAATAGTATTTAGTGATCAAATCTTCTAGCTGGAAAAAAACGATTACATGGTTAGAGCATAAAATTTGGTTAGAATATAGAATGTAAGCCGCTATTCTGTGGATACAAGGATATTTTTCAATGTCAAAGAACCTGAAATTGCAACTTTTTGTTTCAAGATTCACCATATACGGTTTCCCATCAGTATCGACGACATTGTATTCAAGGTCGAAAAAGTTTACCCTTGACACAATTAATTTTTTTGCAATCGCCCATGCTTCATGCACATAATTCACTACTAGAGGCACTAGTTTTCGTTCACTGGCCTCTAACGGTTTCTTTCCTATGTTCATTAAACCAATCACCTATTTTTTTTAATGATCGTATCCAACAAGGGTAATAAAGAGTACTTCCTCGCATCCTTGAACACGTTGTTCATCGACTCCACAACGTTACTTGTGTCGATATTGTATATATCTCCTAGAAACCAACACCCCACCCACTCTTCTTTCTCACTACTTTCCTCCACATACTTCGCAACATAAGGAAATAGAATCTTAAATCCGAGTCATTTCCATAAATTTTCATTGAACAGCTTCTTTGTTGACGTTAGTTGCATGACCTTTCACATTTTAAGACAAATGCCAAATACAATGATCATGATGAGCCATCGAAAATACATTAGCTATGGCATTGATGAGGCTTACATTTTTGTCACTCATGAAAACCAACTCCGATGAATCTGGTACAATAGTTTTGAACATCTCAAAAAACCAATTCCAATTGCCTTTATCTTCACCATCTAGCACACCAAAGACTAAAGGATAGTGGTGCCGATTAGGATCCTGGGCCATTGCAAAAACGAGTACACCACCATATCCATTTTTTATAAAAGTAGCATCCATGGTTACAACTTTCCTCATCACTTTAAAACCTTCTATGCTAGCTCCCAGAGCGATGAACAAGTACTTGAATCTGTCTAATTCATCCAATTTCACACTTGTTATTGTCCCTTCATCGATATTCTCTAACATGTATAAATAAGAATACAACATATGATAAATTTCTTTAGGAGTCCCACGCAAAACGTTGATAGCTTCGTTTTTACATCTCAAGGCAGTGGATTATGATATATTGACACCAAGTTTTGTCCACACTAGATCCTTGATACTTCTANTACTAGATCCTTGATACTTTTAGGAGGAGGAGCTTCCATTTTCCCTGGATAATAATCACGCGATAGAGATGCAACTAGCTGTGGCGTGCCTTTCTTCTTTGAGTTACAATTACTCTGACTTCCATGAGAGCTTGTATGCATCTTGTTGTACGTTCTAATAGAGATCATTTTGGAGTTTTTAATCTTCGCAGCTCGTAGTCCCCATTTACATCCTTTCTTAGGAAATTTTAGCACTAATCGCTCCTTATCTGATTTGATCAGCTTAAACCCAAAACTTTTCTTACATGCGCCTCTATCCACCACTTTCTGCACTACCTTTCTACTAACGAACTGAACTGGTTCCATAAGAGGTGAAAAATCTATAAGTCTATCACGTATTTCTGTGTTTTGCGTATCACTATCCACATTGCCATCAACATTTCCATCCACATATACTCCTTCATCGGCTTTTTCTACCATCTCCTAAATCGCCACTATCCCCCTTCGCATTGTTTACTAACTTCAGTGTTGCCACCATATAAAGTTATGGTTTGCTCTTCATCTATGGTTTCATCATCATTCGAATGCAACACCTCATAGTTCATACATAAAGATCTTAGTTTGCCCGCTCTTGAAAGTTGCTCTGAAAGTTCTGACATTTTAATGACCTCCACAAACAAAATGCACCTACAATTCTCTTTATCAGGAGACCATAGATAACCACAAAGGTCCTCATCATCAGAAATCGAGAATTTTTTATCACACCCAACCAACAGTGGAATGTAACTCAATTTCAATTTTACATTACTTTCATCTAGCGCGAGCTTTTTGCATATACGTGCTTCTACTATTGAAAGACTTATCTCCTCTATATCATATTTCCACACTAAACAATACATTTTATCTTCGCATATGAAATGTATGATGCATTGTTGCTCCTTATATCCTGCAAAAACCATTGAATACTATCCATTATGCATAGATAAATCATCGCAACAAAATTAATTCGTATGCAAAAACGTTTAAAGTTCTACCAGTATTACTAGTTATACCACAATTATCAGTAATACTAGTTTTCCAAGTTGCCCTCTTGTACTAGTATCGATTTTGAAATTTACATGCATTACGAATCGAACAATGCAACCATTCTCCTACTCAATTCAAGTCATAATGGAATCGAAGACCAATGTGCGACATCTAAATCCAGCTCATTGAAGAGCTTTCCAATCGGAAAAGCTTTGAACTTACCAGTTCTCCATTTTCTAACCAGGAAAAGCAGGTAACTGAGGCAGAGCTGATTTCGAGTGGGAGATGAGTGCCAGAGGAGGTCGAGAAATCAGATAAGGAATCTCTCGCGCGTCGTCTCTCCGGTGAGACCCAAATCTAATCTCAAATCATAAAAACGAAACCGCAACCGCACTCTTCCTCAAACACAGGTTGTTTTTTACTTTTATTACTTTTATTTATTTATTTATTTTTTTCTAAGATTAATATTGTAATTTCGAATTGTTTAATGAAATTAGGGATATATAATTTGTTAAGGATAGAAATGATTTAATTTCTTAATGTGCAAATGGTTGCAACCAAAAATAATTAGTGGAATACAATTGAAAAATGGCGGTGAAATAAATACTAGAGGAAAATTGGTAGTTACATTCCTCTACAAATTTGGCGAGGAATATTTTTTGGTGAAATTGTGCTTCTTCCACTTAATTCCTCTATAGCTAGAGAAAAACATTTTTCCTCAAATTTTTGACAAATGGTTAAATTATGGAGAAATATCATGGAATACATGTTTTCCTCTAATTTTATTCTTCTAAACTACCATCCATTTGCACCCTTAATATCTCGTGTGAAACAATTATTAAAGGTAAAAAACAATTTAGTAAATAGATTTTGTATTTAATCACAGCTGCCATTTATTTTATGTTAGTTATTCTTTCTTCTACTGTGGAATTTCACACTTGGAATAAGACAACTTTGATATGAGTTGTGTTTGTTTGTGTCAGGTAATTGTGTGGGAGCGACAAGACTTACATATACATTATTAAGTCGGTATATTAGAAAGAGGGTAAAAATCCAATTCATACACATATTGTTAAACTTCGATTGAAACAAAAGAGTTGTGCAAATTTATATATGAATAAACATGATGTCGTTAATCAAATTGCCAATTGTTGCTGAATCAGTTGTCACATTGAAATAACTAAGAACATAAATGTAACTACACTCTTAAGATTGCAAAATTCATCAATGAACTTACTCTATTATGGCTAAAATATACCCCTCCGTTCCTGAAATGATGATGTTTTAGAATTTAGTTTTGTTTCTAAAAGGATGATGTTTTAGGTGAAAACACTTTAAAAAGAAGGCATAAAGTAAAGTAAAAGTTGTTTTTTTTAATTTACGTAAAAGTTCCAAAACATCCTCCTTTCCGGAACGGAGGTAGTTCATTATTATCTCCCCATTTATAAGTGTAGATCGTGCGATTATCCACTTCTCATAAACAAGATTAAAAAATGTGTACAAGTGTAAAATGATCAAATCTAGACAATAAGCAAAATGGAAAGTTAATGTGCGAGTATTCCTCAAAACCCTCATGTTCATTACTTTGTACACAACTCTCAACATTCACTTTCACATGACTGAATCTAAAATTACAAATTAAAAAACACTTATGCAGAAATCTGGTCCATATTATGCTTATAATGCATGAAACACAAACCTCGTGATACAAAAACACTACGACTAAAATCCACAAAACACAAATGATGAAACATGATTCTTCCCAGATTGATGTAAAATTAAAACCTGAAGAACAGTAATGACACACAATAGATTGAAACTGTTATTAATAGAAAGGAAGAGGTACCATTTCCCTTAAAAATCGCACATTGGTGTTGAATAATCTGCTGATTCACCAGTTTCTATCAGGTTTTTCAACTATCACAGTGATTCTTTATCGTAAAAGGCAAGAAGCTGCTTGACATGGTTTTGCCAAGCTGCAACATTTTGACCATCTACAGTCACCCAATCCACAACAGCTGCTGCAGGCTGTTCCCACCATTCATCAAGCTGCATTGGAGCCAAATGAAGTATACTTACGATTTTAGCACAATAAAGGAGATTAAATAAAAGGTACAGTTTAATTAGCAATTAGCAAAAAATGTAGGAAAATTCTAAAACCTAAAACAAAAACATAAAATACACGTAAAAACACTGTCAAGCAGTTTTATGCTTTTCATTTTATGGTTGAGCGAATCCATACTTAGGGAACGATATAACTCCAGAGAACTTTCAGTGAAAACACATTAAGATAGTTCAGCATCAGCTGATAGTTACACATTTAAAATCATTATGTAACACATTCATTGTTACTCCATATATCCCTTGGAAATTAAAAAAGAAGGTGCTTATCATTTGAGAAATAGCATATTTTTATCATAAGAAAGAAGAATTATTCTATAAATAGTTTCATACCAAACCCCTGACGTATTTGCAGTGTTCGAAGGAAGCTTGAGCATTCAGGACTGCAGTCCTAAGCTCAGGCAACCATTGCTCCGATATTGTATTCTCTTGTTCAGAAGCGAGATCTAGGCAATAGTTAGTTGTTCTGCATAACAGAGAATACACGCAAAGTTATTACAGAGTACATTTACATAAGATACCAGAGTACGGAGGAACACACTTTACCTTTCATATTTTTGCTGGGAACGAAAAGCATGATCTAAAAGAGAATGTCCACTTTCAACTAGATCTTTTCGTATATGGACCAAATTGATAGCCTTGGCTAAATCTTCTAACACACAAGCTTCAGAACCTCGGACCCTTAAGCAGAATTCAAGTGACTCTAAAACTGAGGCCAAACTTGCATCTAAACCCTCCAGACCTATTTAAGATGAAAGAATATTAGAAGATTCTACTGAGAAGCCACTAAGAATTTTGACGTATGAAGAGTTCTAAGTATTGAATTTGAATATGCTCCACTTTCAAAGGTTGAAACATTCAGCAGATCCAAAGCACTGTAATAATAGGCATCATCAAACTATTTTTTTATCCTAGCATGCCTTATCTATGTTGTAAGTTGATGAACCTATTGTGTACGAAATTTTTTTCTATGTTTCGTTTGATTTTGCATTGCATTGAAAGAGATTGTCATTCATAATTCATGAAGCAGTGAACAATGGTTTTATTAGTAAGCTCCTTGAAACTTGGCAATCAAAATTATATATGCTTCTGTGCACAAGAACTTTTTCAGAAGGATGAACTAGCTGCTGTAAGTTAGTTTAATAAAAAAGATAAGAAGAAAGTCTCACCTGCAGGATATTGAAGGGCAGCAGAAATGCGACATATAGATGGAATTGCTGATGGATCTCTTGCACCAGCTCTTGCAGTCAATAAAGCAGCATTCTTCTCTGCATAGGCAACAGCTTCAGGTCCTGTCGATCCATTAGCGCCCATAGACTCCAGAAGTCCCTGATTATGTTCAAAATTTTAAACAGAAGTCGAGGCATCTTGCTAATTTGAAAGAACATGAAGTCTTGTAATTGCACATTCCATTAGACATATGAGAACACATAAATGTTGCTTGAATAATAAAAGTCCCAAACTTATACTATGCTGCATGATTTGTCTTACAGACCAAAAGAACTCTGAACATATACAACACCTTTCTACATGCACCTCCTATTGTTTTTGTATTATTCAACAAATAACAGTCTTCAATTATGAGTAGATATATCTCACAAATAAACTGAAATACACTTAATCATGCAGAGATAGATAAATAAAATACAGCAGAATGTCATCTGTCAACTTACACACCTGGGGAGTTGATGGAAGCATATAGAGAGAGTTATCAGGACTTTGAAAGAATGCAGACACTTCTTTCTCAATGAAATCTTTTGCGTTGTTTGAAATGTCCACAACAATTTCACTAGCTGGAATTACAGTAGCTGATGCAAATTCCCTTGCAGCTAATGGTTGCTGGTTCCAGAATGCAACAGCATCCTATATAAAAAAGCAAATAATACAGAGGAGGGTCTTTGGTAATCATAATTTTATTATATATTATAACACAGTTGATATAATACCATGTTTGCCTTTAGAAGCGTTGTATAAATGGTTTCAAGTTCAGATCTGCGAGCATCGAATTCCTCAATCTTCTTCCACTTCTTTTTCAAGGAATCTTCGGCTTCTTTTCTTTCTGCACATAATTTGTTCAGCCGTTGTATTTCGGATATCAATGTGTTTAAGCTAGCTCTCAAACCAGCAGCTTCTCTTTCCTTTCCCCATACATCCAACTGCAAAGTAAGAGTTAGTTTAGCTAGTATATCAGCACGTATACATACAATGGATATTCATGATAACCAAGAATCAGTTATGCAGCGCCAACTACATAAAGAATACAAAGAAAACTCCAGTGAAGCCTAAAATAAGATTCTTTTGATTGTAAGCTTTGTACAAGAAGATAAATATCTAAAAGAGTTAAGTGAAAGGAAAATTAAATGTAAAAAACATATGGAAATCTGGCATTTACCTCAAATTGCCTAAGATTGCTAACATTCTGTGTTGTGCCTCCAGCAAGCGAATTTGAAGAAGCTGTGTCAACCCTTCCATGCAAACGGTTTACAAATTTTTTACATAAATCACGAGCTTCGGCAGCTTTGTTTAGTGCATCTTCAGTAGCCAAAAATTGTTGAACATGCGCTTTCTGGACAAAATAGCATTGGTTAGAGGTAAGATAAACGGGCTCAAACATGTGGCCATACAGTGCAACACGTACACATACAGCACTAAACGACCAAACTGAATATGTGTATCTATTTATGAAGCATAACTAGACAAAGAAAGTAACCTGCCGTTCAAGGAGCTGGTTGTTAGATCCTTGAGAATGAGTATCTGCGCCGATCTTGCCATTACCATTAAACTGATAACTCAAAGGAGAGCTCACATCAGACGAAGAATTGTCTGTTACCCGGTTATTCTCATACTTATACCTATAAACATATTGACATCAAATATCTTACATTAACCTAAAGCAGCTCTGGAACAAGAACTTAAGAAAGTAGAAATGTCTCATTCACTGAACAATGTAAACTTGAAAAGAGATAAGATACCATTATCAATCAAATATATTTTAAAGAAGTACAGAAACAGAAGCTAGTTGCCAACTTGCCATGAACTCAGAATGTGTACCAATTTGAAGATCAGTTTCATTGTATCAAGAAAATTAGCAAAAATAGCATGCAAGGTGCATTTAAGTGAACCACATCCTGCAGTACCAGAAGTGCACAATAACAGAGAGTGGCATAAGAAGGAAAGTCAGGAGACACCTTAAGATTTCAGCATCTGCTCTGACATCAATCTTCTCCATCTCTCTGGATATCAGGGACTTAATGCGTAACGTGTACGCAGCAATAGCCTGAAGAAGTAAAGGAGGACCCTTCAGGGAATTTTCAATAGCAGTTTTCATCTCTTCGGATATATCTCCATCATATTCAAAACCCAGCTTGGTAGTTTCCAGCTCAGGATGTGAACAAATTCCATTTCCTTCATAAGCAGGGAAGGAGTTACGTATCCTTTCAATCATGCGTGATGCAAGCAAATCACAAACTGTCCTGATATTTCGTTCTCGGTTTGTTTCCATGAGAATAGCATCATCTGCAGACTTCATTCCTTTGACAGTGGAATATATAGCTTCCCTCTCACTATTAGCACTGAGACTGCTTGATACTTCACTTGAAGAATCCATCGACCTTTGTGCATTCCTTGCTTGATTAACATAGACTTGTAGCCTTTTGTGATACTCTGCAAATACTCTTGTTGCTTCATCGCATTGTTGATCATAAGCTTCCAACAATGCTTGTTTGTGCCTGAAACAAGAAGAAGTTACAAAAAAATTTGAATGAACTACTTTACATAACAGAAACCATCACTGCCATTTTTGTAACAACAGAATCAAAGAATTTAAACAGAGCCAGATTCCTAAATGCACGTTGAGGTTGATTAAGGCAGACAGAATATGAATATTGTGTGCTATGTGTGGATACAAACTTAAAAATGGTTGATGTGACAAGTTCATCACACCAAAGCAAGAAAAATACCCTGACAAAACTCTAAGAGATAACCATGGTGCACGTGGATACTAAGCTTATAGCGGTTTTATTGAGGACAGGACACTAATGATTCTCAACCAAAACCACAACATTAGGAAGCATTAAATGAACTTTAGCTAACTGGTGCAGGTATTTCTTTCTGTTTTATTCTCTTACAAGTGAGAAGCAAGTATTAAAACACTACATCTAATTAAGATTCAAATCCAACCTGTAATTTGCTCTTTCGTCAAGCATCCTCTTTCGTTCTGCTTCTTCTCTAGAGACCTCCAACATTCTGGTCTTCAAATCTTTTCTTTGTCTCCTCACCATGTTCCTCAATCTCTCCACTTCCTTTGCAGCCGAATCCCTTTCCTGCAATGCAGCCTCTCTGCCCTCTGCATAAGTCGAACTCTCCCCAGTCACTGTCTTTTCCTTCCGCCTTCCTTTGCCCTTGTTCTCTTCTTTCCCGGGATTCATGGAACTCCCAATGCTAGCATTGCTGCTTCCCCCATGAACTGTAATATTCCGCCTAATTCTTTCTACTGTCTTTTCTGATTTCACTCGATTTATTAAAAAATTCCATATAGGTATCATGTTCCCTCTGCAAATCTTCCTTATAGCATCAATGGAGGGGACATGAGATTTACTTGATCCACTATATGGACCTAATTGCCGGTACCCCATTTCCTTCTGTAGCCACTCTAATATTGCCTCCGGTGTCGGAGCTGAGTTCGACAAATTCTGCATTCTCTAGAGCTAGATACTCACCAATCCCTCAAAAACTTCCGGGAAACTTTCAAAATTTTCTACTCTTACTTAGTGTCTTTTGTTTCAAATCCAAAACAACCAGAATAGAAATGTAGCTATATACCTAGGTTACTCAAAAAGCAATTTGCAAAAGCATAAAGAAGGTTTCAATCCTCGCAAAAATTTCCATCCACTCTGGAAATCAAGCGAGAACCGGATTAACACGGNCAAAAACACGCGTATAACTATTATCAACACGGCGCAACGGCGCAACTATCGAGCGGTTGATGATCCATTGAACAAAGCAATAGGAGAAATAAGTTGGACGAACAGATCTGAAATGACGAAGACTAATTTCGTTGGTTCCGGTGCTGGTGAGAGGAAAATTGTGACTGAGAAACGATTTGGATAGAGAGGTTTGAAAATGGAGGTCCCGCTTGTATTCTTGATTTGCAAGTGAAGAAATCAAATCAACTCGAATTTTTCTGCAAGTGTCGACTGTTCCCAGATTCGAAAAAAATAACGGGTTTAGGTGTAGTCGGGTCGGACTCGGATAAAAGGTGAAACTGGGTCGAACTAGGGTAATTAATAATCATTTGGGTTGAAATTCGAATAGCTTAAACTCTTAATCGAAACCTTTAGGATAAATACAAATATATGTATAAGTAAAGGGACGGTTCTCGAAACTTTCTATTTTCCTTGTTAAATTTCGACCAAAAGCTATGGATCAAAAGGTAGAAGAAGACAAAGACGGAAGAGAGAGAGAGGATCGCTATTATTTCGTGAAAAACCATTTTGTACTTTTACGCCGGAAAATTATCGAGGAACCTGAAAACCTTCAATCAAGAATTAGTCAAAAGATTAATATAATCTCTCGATTCCAAAAATTCCAAGGTTCTCTCACAGAATTTTTCCCCTTGCTTCTTGATTTTCACAGGCCATCTTTTTCAAAGGTGCTACTCGATTACTCTGATTTCTTGCTTTATAAGGTTGAATTTGATGATCAAAGCGATCGGTTGCGAAGACCTTCTGTTCTGAAGCTATTGATGAGCTTATGATCCTTTTTTTTCGATTTCATTGGATTAATGCTTATGATCCTATCCCATTCAACAACTGCAGAATTCTGTTTTTACTTTTATGTTCAAAACCAAAAATTTTTGATGATGATTGAAGCGTTTAGGTGTATTGTTTTGTGATGTGTATTAGCTGATCCAATTTCTTCATCGGTTTTTAAGAATGTGATTGTTTCTGTTTCTCTTACAGGCGATTTTAACTGTAGGAACAAGAGCTACTTTACCAAGAGAGAGGATTCTCATTTGCGGGAGGCAGTGAAATCTTCTGTGAAGTTAGNGGGAGGCAGTGAAATCTTCTGTGAAGTTAGCTTCCTCTCTCATTATAACTTGTTTGCTCCATATTCTTGAGGTTGGAGTTTTGGTTTTGAAGGTTTTTTAGTTTTGGGAAAGAACAGAGGAAGAAGGTTGATCATGGGCGCCTTCTGTTGTTGTTTTCAAGTTGACCTCTTTGAGAGTTATGTGAATTCAAACAGTTCCATGACTCGGAACTGTCCATGTATAAATTGCTTCCTCCAGAGTTTCATGGATTTGGTATGTTATTCACCTTTTTCTAAATCATGTGCTGTAGCAACGATAAATTTGCTCCTTGACGTCCGGTTTCCATTGAAATTACTTTATACCTTTTTGCAGTATACCTCGTTGTTTAACCGAGGAGGAATGCTTCCAATACCTTCAACTGTTGAGACTACTACAGTGATGAATTCCACAACTGCACTTGATGACTCTCTGTCTAGCGTGTATCATTCTCCTCCAAGACCATTGCCTTACGATGCTGATCCTAGGCACTTTCGCTGTGTTAAGGGCTCAAGCCATTCGGGTGAAGAAACAGAACCATTAAGAGGTGATACTGAAATGAGTTCTGAAGCTTTGAGTGGTGGAGCCAAACGGAGTAAGTCTGATTTTGAACATGGTTCGAAAGAAGTGTATTCAAAAGGTTCACCAACCAATGAAAAGTCGAAGGCAATGCTGGGTGTAGAGGTTTCTTATGCAGATTCGGATGATGAGGATATTTGTCCAACCTGTCTTGATGGTAAAACTTATAAACTAGTTTGATGTTGTATTATTCTCTTTGAATCCATTTCATTTACTTAATGCTGTATGATAAAGAGTGTGTTGGATTGATAGGCCACTAGTAGTCTTAGTTCTTAGGATAGTTTACGTAGAAGGGGTCATATGATGTAGAAGGGGTCAAGGTGTTGCTTATAAAACTTGTAACATCATAAAAGAACAATACATATGCAATCTCTGATGGAAATCTGAAGTAGAGGATTAGGTTGCTTGTGATCTTCTGTAATTTATGTTGAATTGGGAGAAGTCAACGCATAAAGCAATTGTTGCGAGTATTTTGTTTTTACTAACCTTAATTTTGCATTGTGCAGATTACACACCAGAGAATCCAAAGATAATGACCAAGTGTTCTCACCATTTTCACCTTAGCTGTATTTATGAATGGATGGAGAGAAGTGAAACCTGTCCAGTCTGTGGAAAGGTAACTTGTTGCTTTCTACAAAATTTTAAACTTCAGGTTTGGTCAAATGTTACATCAATCTCCTTCACAGATATTAAAGTGCATCAATTTTTGTTAAAATCTTGCATTTTCATATAAAGCATTTACATTTATTGCATAAATGATTTGATTTCCCCAGTTCTTATTACTTCTCTTAGCAATTTTTAATAAAATCTTTCAGGTTATGGCATTTGACGAAACTTCTTAGCATTGATATAAAGACTGGCTGGTGGAACAAAAAAGGCTTGAGTCTTTGCATAATAAAATAAACAGAGAGAAATCACTTGTACATAAAACTTCTGTGAATATCCATCCAGATGCCTTTGATAGTAAATATGAGAAATTGTGATGTCTCTTAATTTATAGACGCATATCTTATATATA
>OVBE01013509.1:0-12661 GCA_900406425.1 Iberis pinnata
GGGATGTCATCGCCATCTGTTGGTGTCGAAACCCCCCCCCCCCAGCAGGTTTCTAGCCCAACTAGTGCCACTTTTTATATAACGGTTCAACATGTATCAAGATATAAAAGGATTCACTCAGCAGGTGCCTACTTAGGCGCAGAAAGGGAATGATCGGCTACTCACGTGTAGACAATCTGAGCATGAGACGATTATGAGTTGAGTAGAAGGAGACTACGGGCTGAAGATGAGAGGACTAAGTCCAGGTAGTTCCGAGATAAGGGGGGGGAGCACTAAGATTGAGATCCCAACGACCCTAGTAGATCGGAACAACCCGAATTAAGCGCAAGGGGATAAAAGGCGAGAAGAGAGAGAAGTGAAGCATGAGATTCCATTAGGGTTTTTAGAACAAGAACATATGGATCTATCTTTTGTATAAACATATTCCTCAAAATCAATAAATAATCATATTATTCTTCTTTGTGTTCCTTTCGACCTGGGTTTGTGTTGTGGTTTCCTTCTAATTCTAACAAGAACGATGAATTCCTCATTATGATAATCGACTAGAAATTCATTGTTGATTTTAGCATCCACAAATTGGCGCCGTCTATGGGGAGATTCAATAGTTCTTTGATGCAAGAAGGAAGAACGCAGCCAAATCCAACTCCGTTATGTCAGAAAACACATCCATACCATCTGACGGATATGCTAGCACAATCCATACACTCCTCCAATCTGTACAATCCATGTCCGAGAAGCTGGAGACACAGGACTCCCTGAACAGATCCCTGCTGGACAGGCTTGACCATATGCCAAAGGAATCTGCATACCTAACAAAAACGGTGACTAAACGGCAAGACCGAGTAACATCCTCACGACACCGTTCCACCAGGACGTCCGCACAACGATACCCAGTCTCAGGATAATATTCCAGGTGGCTACGTTTCACTCCAACCCCGCAGTCCATCATAATGCGAGAACGCCGCGCTAATGCAACGGATACCTCACCCAATGGAAACCCAGAGGGAGGACAACAAAATCCGGAAGACGACCAAACCAGCGACAAGACCGAGCATCCAAATCACACACCAAGCCCCGAGGCCTCAGAAGACGACAACGACAAAACCGGTCCATTCGAGGAATCCAAGGAGGGACCAGACACGTACGAGGATGACTCCTATGCCTCACCCTTCCGCGCTCACAAGCGACCTCATCGATGATCAAGGAGATCTAGGAGATGAAAGATTCCTTGCAATAGGCCCTCCGACACATGAACTCCAAAGTTCATCAAGCCACAAGCTCGGCGCCAAAGCTGGACTGTCTAATGGAGGAAACGCTACGGAGTCTGTATGCCGCACACATAAAAAATGCAAGAATGCGAAACCCCAGAAAGATCAAGATCCCTTTCTATGAAGGGAAGACGGATCCCATCGCGTAAATGACTACCTTTAGAATCGCAGTCGGACGAGCGCAGTTTGATGAGCATGAGAAGGACGCAGGATACTGCCAACTGTTGAGCGAGCACCTACAGGGACCGGCACTTACCTGGTTCTTACGGCTTCCTGAAGGATCAATCCACAGTTTCAACCAGATGAGCCGGATGTTCTAAAGCACTACTCGGTGTACATCAAAAGAGACATTTCAGATGCAGACATGTGGAGCATGACCCAGGGTCCAAACAATTCCCTTCGGCAATTCATTGATATATTCAAAGAAGTTATATCACGGGTAGTGGTAACCGAAAACACCGCAATCGCCGCCCTAAAAAATGCGGTATGGGGAGAATACAAATTCAGAAAAAATCTAATACTGAACCCGCCAGCAACAACCGACGATGCGCTCCACAGGGGAAAAGTGTTCGCACGGATAGAAAAAGATCTAATCGAGATGCGAAAACGAACCCGAGAAAGGGGTCAAGCAACTCAGGTCGCTGCCCTGAGATGAAATTCCCCGGTGAGTAACCAAACATTTTTTGCAGGAAAACCTAAGAACGGACCTTGGAACCAATGGAAATGACCTGAGGATCAATGAGGCGTCAAAAAGCATTGTGAGTACCACAACCAAGACGGACACTCCACTGAGGAATGCAGGAGCTTCAAGTTTTTCCTTTTCAGCAAATACCAGTCTGGGGAATTGGTGGAACCTGGCAAGGCGAGGACGACCAACCTCAAACAAGGGACAGAAGAGCAAGCCGAAGAGGCTAACCCGTCCAAAATGAGATCAGGAATAACTACCTCAAACGGCACCGACCCCGCCAATAAAAAAAACGAATCAATATGATCATGGGGAACCACCAGTTTGGCTTAAACTCAGTAACCGCAATCAAAGCATATGGCCAAAGAGCAGCATCCTACGAGAAATGGAAAATCAAGCCTTTAGAAACAGGCGAACCTATAGCATTCGACGAAACAGACACAATAGGACTCGACGTCCCTCACGCCGATCCCCTGGTCATCGAGCTGATCCTTGAAGAGTACGGGATCGCGAGAGTGCTCATAGATACCGGGATTTTAGTATACCTAATTTTCAAAGAGACTATGGCAAAAATGGATATAGACCTCTCACGCATCAAAGCACCACCTGCGCCATTGACCGGTTTCACCAGCAAAACATCCATGACAATCGGAACCATCAAACTACTGATGCACGCAGCTGGGGTATCGAGGATGATCGAGTTCACAGTAATTGACAGATTGGCGGTATACAACGCAATTCCAGGGACACCATGGATAAACGCAATGAAGGTTGTCCCATCTACGTACCAATGCGTCAAATTCCCAACCAAGGACAGAATCAAAACGATCAAAGGGAGTCAAAGATCAATTCGAGCTTGCTACCTAGCTGAGCTCAAACTCAGAGAAAAATGGTTATAGTAACTACAGATAGGGGAGCCCACCCCACCTGCGGAGCCGACCTACGAGAAACCCAAGCTTGACGAGGTGACGCAATACTGCATATATCCCAAGCATCCAGAGCGCTGCGTCAGGATAGGATCGAAACTCCAAAAGGACTTGAAAGAAGAACTGATCTCCTTTCTCAAGGAAAACAAATACACCTTCGTGTGGAACATAACGGACATGCCAGGAATAAGCCTCGACATTATGTTTCATGAGCTGAACGCATACCCAATCTACAAGCCGGTTAAACAGAAAAAGCGCAAGCTGGGGGCCGAGCGGGCTCAGGCAGTCAGAGACAAGGTAGAAAAGTTTCTAGGAGCGGGCTCGATTACAGAGGTTAAATATCCAGAATGGCTGGCCAACCCCGTAGTAGTAAAGAAAAAGAAAGGCAAATGGAGAGTCTGCATAGACTTCACCGGCCTGAACAACGCATGCCACAAGGACAATTTTCCATTGCCAAACATAGATCAGCTCGTCGAAGCCACAACTGGCTACAAGTTGCTCTTGTTCATGGATGCCTTCTCGGGCTACAACTAGATACTCATGCACCCCGATGACAGGGAGAAAACCGCTTTCACTACGGACAGGGGAATCTATTGTTACAAAGTGATGCCTTTCAGCCTGAAGAACGCAGGCGCAACCTACCAATGTTTGGTAAACAAAATGTTCTCGCAACAGCTGGGAAAAACGATGGAAGTCTACATAGACGACATGCTCGTCAAATCCTCCGAAGAAGATAACCACGTCAGCGACCTGCGCACCTGTATCCAAATACTCAATACCTACAGGATGAAGCTGAACCCGGCCAAATGCACGTCCACGGTAACCTCGGGAGAATTCCTCGGCTACCTGGTAACAAAAAGGGGAATCGAAGCCAATCCGAAACAAATCAACGCACTATTGAGAATACTGTCATCAAAAAACACTAGAGAAGTGCAAAGACTGACAGGACGCATAGCCGCCCTGACCATATTTATATCCAAGTCAACTGAAAAATGCCTTCCATTTTACAACCTCCTAAAGGGGAACAAAAAATACATATGGGACGAGAAGTGCGAATCGGCGTTCAAAGAATTGAAAACCTACCTCATGACACCACCAGTCCTCTCAAAGCCTCAAGAGGGGGAGACGTCATACCTTTACATAGCGGTATCATCCCATGCGATCAGCTCAGTTCTCGTACGCGAAGAATTAGGCAACCAACTGCCAATCTTCTACATCAAGAAAATCCTAGATGATGCGAAAACTAGATATCTGACGATAGAGAAGCTGGCCCTGGCTGTGGTACATTCAGCATGAAAATTGCAATCTTATTTCCAATCTCATTCAATTGTAGTGTATTCAAACCAACCTTTGCAAAAAATCCTGCACAGCCCGAGTCAGTCTGGGAGACTATCCAAGTGCGTTGTCGAGCTCAGTGAGCATGACATAGAATTCAGGAGTCGCACTTGCGCAAAGTCTCAAGTCTTGGCGGATTTCTTAATAGAATTACCACCCGAGATGAATCTAGCAATACAACTAGATGAAGAAAAGTGGTTGCTATTGGTCTCCCCAACAGGGGAGATGGTCGAGCAATTATTTCGATTGGATTTCACGGCTTCAAACAATAAAGCCGAATACGAAGCGATGATTGCCAGACTATGATTGGCAACGACAATCGGAGATAAGCGGGTAACAACTTATTGTGACTCTCACCTAGTAGCAAACCAATTCAGCGGGGATTACGAGACGAGGGATGAAAGAATGGAAGCGTACTTAGGAGTGGTAAAAACCCTATGTAATGAATTTGCAGATTTTGACCCGGTCAAAATTCCTAGAGGCGAAAATATACCTGCCAATGCTCTAGCCGCATTGGCTTCTACTATGGACCCGCAAATGACCAGAGTCATACCAGTCGAGACTATCGATAGGTAGAACATCACAATCACAAAAGCCACTTGCGTCATCTAGGATTCAGTTGAGGAATACAATGCTAACCCAGATCCTGAGGACGTCGACGAGGACCTAATTTCAGCGACTAATCAGTTTATTCACGAAAAAGTGGTAAAGGATGGTGTGATAGTGAATTTGATTGCGGTTTATGCAGCACTATCTGTTAGTAGACGAAGTAATTTATGGGGAGATTTGAAAGCGATAATCGTAGGGTTGAATGAACCAACAATTATTGGAGGAGATTTCAATTCTTTTGTTATGCTAGATGAAAGATCAGGTGGGAACGGGCGGCTTTCAGTAGATTCACTTGACTTTGGAGAGTGGATTAATGACGATGCATTGAAAGATTTGGGTTTCAAAGGGGGAAATTATACATGGAAGCGTGGTCATTCTACTGACTACTTTATATCTAAGAGGCTAGACAGATTCCTTTGTTACTAGTAAGCGCAGTTGCTATGGCAAGAAGCGGTTGTCACTCATCTACCTTTTTTAGCGTCTGACCATGCTCCGCTATGGTTACAGCTAAAACCGATGAGGCAAGTGGATTTGCGGCGTAGACCTTTCCGTTTTGAAGCCATGTGGCTTAAACACGAAGGTTTCAAGAGCTTTTTGGAGGCGGAATGGAAATCTGACATTTCAACTCAGTTAGCTCTCTCGGGTTTGACAAAGAAGCTGAAGAGTTGGATCAATGAAGTGTTTGGTAATATTCATAGGAAAAAGGCAAAGCTACTTGTGGTCATTGACAGAACCCATAGGCAGATTAAGGTTTCTAGCTCGGCTTTTCTGTTGGCCAAAGAGAAGAAATTGACGAAAGAAATTGATCAAATCCTAGAGCAAAAAGAACTTACTTGGTTTCAGAAGTCGAGGGAACGCTGAATCTCTTTAAGAGATCGAACACTAAGTTCTTTCACATTTCTACTATAATAAGACGGAGAAGTAATATAGTGAAAACACTGAAATATGTGACTGGGAATTGGATTACAGATCAGACTAATCTTGAGGCGATGGTATTAGAATATGACAAGTGGTTGTATTCCTTGGATGAAGTTTCTACAGCCCCGATAACGCTCCCCAACAGGGTTATGTTCGGTTGAATGATAATGATCTACAGTCATTAAATAAACCTCTCACAGAGTTGGAGGTGAAGGTTGCGATGGATAACATGGGTAGTTTCAAGGCCCCAGGCCCTGCTGGTTACTAAGCCGTATTTTATCAATCTAACTGGACAATCGTGGGACCGTCAGTTATGAGATTTGCCTTGGATTTCTTTGAATCTGGTTTATTTTCGCCAGGTCTTAATGATGTCTTGATTGTACTATTGGGAAAAGTGGCTAAGCCGAAGTTGGTATCATAGTTCAGGCCCATAAGTTTGTGCAATATTCTCTTTAAACTTATTACGAAGATGATGGTAATTCGTTTAAAAGAGGTAATATCAAAGCGAATTGGGCTTGCTCAAGCTAATTTCATCTATGGGAGACTGAGTATTGATAATATAGTGGTGGTTCAAGAAGCGGTTCATACTATGAGAAGAAAGCAAGGGCGGACATGTTTTATGTTCTTAAGCTTGATCTCGAAAAAGCTTATGATCGTATCTGTTGGGATTTTCTGGAGGATTCAATGTCGGCGGCAGATTTCTCAGACAATTGGAAGGGCTGGATTTAGAATTGTGTTAGAAATCCTAAGATGACTATTATGTGGAATGGAGAGAAAACTGTAGGTTTTACACCTTCGAGGGGATTAAGGCAGGGGGATCCTCTGTCTCCCTACTTATTTTTTGCTATGCCTAGAGCGTTTATGCCATCTTATTGATGAAAAAGCTAGTCAAGGTAACTGGAAGCCGATTCGCCTATCTCGGGGAGGACCACTCCTATTACATATCTGCTTTCCTGATGATTTAATACTATTTGCTGAAGCTTTCGTTGCTCAAATTAGAGTCATTCGCAAGGTCTTAACACGGTTTTGTGAAGCTTCTGATCAGAAAGTCAGTCTAGAGAAGTCAAAGATATTCTTTTCAAAAAATGTCCCACGTGATTTAGAGGAGAGAATCAGCCAGTAGAGTAGCATTGGTACAACTAAATCCTTGGGTACATATTTGGGTATACCAATCTTGCATAAACGAATTAATAAAGAGATGTCTGGTGATATATTGGGTAGAATGAACAAGAGATTATCGGGATGGAAAGCGAAAACATTGAGCATGACGGGTCCCGTTACACTTGAAAAAGCCGTCTTATCGTCTATGCCAGTACACAATATGAGTCTTATGCTATTATCGTTAGGGATACTTAATGACTTTGACCGCATCATTCTGAGCTTTATATGGGTCAGCACCCGTGACAAGAAGAAGATGCATTTTGTTTCATGGGATAGGATAAGTAAACCTAAAGCTGAAGGTCGCTCAAAAGTCGTGTGGAGACTGCTCCATCACAAGTCTGATTTGTGGGCTTGAATCTTACTTTCAAGGTACAGGTTGGAAAGAATGGATACTCCAATATGGAAGCGATCAAAGGAAAGATGGTTGATGGTTTGGAAGTGTATATGATGTAGTTTTCAAATGGTCGGGCTGGAGTATTGGGGATGGTCGAACAGTCCTTTTTGGCTCGATAGATGGTTGTGTGATGTCCCGTTAATGGAAATAGCTAGAACGGATATTCCCGGTAATATATTATCACAACCTTGTCGCTTCTTTTGGTCGGATAATGCAGGTTGGAACAAAGAAATATTAAGCCAATTCTTGCCGGAATGGGCTCTAGAAAAATTTAACTACATGGTTTTAGATTCGATCACATGTGCGAAGGACAATATCTCATGGATTTGGTCTACCAATGGGAAATTATTAGTAAAATCCGCATATGACTTACTCAATAGGGATGAAAGCCCTAAAGCTAATTTACAAGGAATCTTCTGCAATATCTGGAGTGTCCAAGCACAAGAGAGAGTTAAGATGTTCTTGTGGCTAGTTGCTAACAGAGTTATACTAACAAATCAAGAAAGGGTTAGGGGAATATTGGCCATAGCGCTATTTGTCAACATTGCAAAGGGGCGGAGGAAACTATTTTCCATGTTCTCGAGGATTGCCCATCGATGTCCGGGATTTGGCGGAAGCTGGTTCCAGCTCACAAACTACAAGTTTTCTTTCATCAGCCTCTCTTGGACTGGCTGTTTACGAACTTGAGAGGTACAGAGAGCTTTTCAAATGCAAGAGAGTTTGTGTGGCCATGCACGATGCAGTTCAAAGAGAGACATTCTACCGGAGCGTCGATCTTTTCACTATGCAAGGAGATTGGTACTATTATGCTTGTGCGAATTTAAATCATTTGTGTCTCCATTATGAAAACCCTTCCGGTATCTTCCTTATCGGGGCTTGGGAATTTTTCCGGACCGAGGACATGGAAGGCGGACTATTAAAGATTAGGTTTGCCGCTGAGAAGGGGTATGATTTGGCTCTCTACACATACAGTCATCTGAACAGGATCATGTCACCCGGCGTGGTCTTCAACGGTGATTTGGTCAATATATCTAGGGAGTTCTCACGGTCTGCGAAACGGAAGCTCCAAGCATATTCTTCATTGTCGTGGAGCAATAGCTTGCCTCCATTCTTGCTCCAAAAGGTCACTGAAATTCATAATGTCTACTGTCTGGATATTGATACTTGCCCGCATCAATTGATCAACAGATGGGGACACCCGTGGGACGAGTGGTACAAACCGGAGCCACTCTGCGATACGTGTTTCTAGAAGATGGAAACACTCGCTTTTATTCGAGAGTTGCCTAAAAAGATTGTGGATTTTCGTTTTTTTGTAAATCATGAATTTTATTCTCAATGTGGTGCTTTTGATTTGCTATCTGAATTTTTTTATTTTTCCTTCTCCAACCATAAACACAGTTATTGATACTCCCTCTGTTTCATTTATTAGTTGCTTTGAAGGTTTTTTCTTGTTTCACATTATAAGTTTTTTTGAAATCCCAATATAAAAAGTAAAACTTTTAATTAAAAATTTAAATAAAGCTTAAACATCTACTTGCTTTTAATTAAATTGATAGACAAAAAAATCTTAAAAGCAAAGTTATCTTCATATGCGCGCTTTTAACTAAAAAAATGAAACGGCGGGTTTAAAGGGGTCTTGATGCGTAGCTATATAAGTTCCTTTAATGAAATTAAACAGAAGTGACGTTTGGCTATTAGTTCTTATTTTCTATACATAGTTCTCATAGGTCATGATAACATGATCTAAGGTTTCGTACATAAGTTGTAAAAAATTATTTTTTTGTGAATATAAGTTGTTAGAGATTATTCATTGCTCTTATCTTCTCTTATTTATTCTTTATTAACTGCTTAGATATTTGTCAATTTTTAAAAGTTTGTAGTGCGTATAAAATTGTTAAAGTGTTAAGAATAGTTAAACAAAGTTATTAACAATAGAAACATGTAAAACGTTGTTCAGAAAATATTTTGAAAACAATGGTTCACAATATCACCCTCATAACTTCGACCTCCGAGATAACCGGGTTGATAACGACATCAGAAACGCCGTCGAAACTAGAGTATACTGTGATATTTCCCTTCTACCGGTGAATCCTCCAGAATCGAAGTTCACAGTATGTACCACCGTTTTGATGCATAGTCGGCTTCAATGCAGCAAAATAATCGACATAATGTCCAAAGGCCTTGCATTCCAGAAAGATCCGACTAAAACAGACAAAGCAAGAAATACAATTAATACACATATGAAACCCATAAAATCCAACCGATAGAAATATACTTACTCTCTGTTCATCAGAAAAAACGCCAGCACCAGCACCCGCTCCATGAATCCCATTGTTGTGACCGCTTCTTCATACATCACATTGCCTATGTACTTTATTCGACGTCTACGTGCACTACATTGTCAAGATAAGACCATCAGGATTTTCTGTTTTACTATTTCACATTTATATTCCATTTACTATTTATCAAATCTAACATAAACACTAACCACTATGTGACCACGATTTCAATAATGCAGACATGTAACCACGATTTCAACCACATCTAACATAAACACTATCAGGATTTTCTCTGTCTTTCCATTTTCAACAAGAAAAAGTACTGGTTTCAGTAATGTAGACATGTAACCACGATCTCAACCATGAGAATTCCAAGTACTTTATACATATAGACTCGGTGACAGGCTCGACAAGCTTGATGGTGGTGAAATCAGAAAATATAATATCCACAAACGAGCAGGTGTTCCAGAAGAACGAACTCGAGTGCTTCACCAGAAACTTTGATAGCTCGACGCTATCGCCTTCCTGCATAAGAGAGATGTCTACATTGACAAATGGTAGAAGGGTGCACTGGACGTGGTTTCCAGTGTGGTCAGCAAGTATGAACTCCCTCACGATCCCGTAAGGGTATTCGGCCTGAAATCTTAGAATCACCTTCACCCTGAAGGTGTCCTCGCACGTACCATTGATGAAAAATGTGAGATCTCTAACTTTAAGAATAGCCATTGTTGATGAAGATGAAAGATTAAGGATGAGAGATCAAAATCTTCGAGATGAGAGATGAGAGATCAAAATCTTTGAATGATTTAATTTTGTTTGATTTTTTAAAGAAAGATGGAAATAGAAGCGACGCGGTTTTTAAATGCATTTATTTGATTTTCTTTAATTAAAAAAAAACAAGCGACTTAATAGGTCTTATTATGTTCTGTTGTAGGTAATGATAACTGCAAGAGGTTTCGTGTAGTTGTTAAATTTTATTAAATTTTCATTATATCTCTTGTCTTCTAAACTTTTTCTACATTAATTGCTAAAATTTAACATTACAATTTATACCATTAATTTTGTACTTGTTTTTCAATGAATTGTAGGTTCAATAAAATACAAACAGCATTGTTACACTCGATTTAAACAAACTTTATTTTATCATTTGGCCAAATAACAGTTAACCCTAATGCATCAGCAATAAATGTAATCTCTCCATTTGGCTTCACACCTCCGCATTACCATTCTTAATAACTTCAACCCAAACCTTGCTTGCATTTAGACCTATTGGTACGAAGTGGCACTTCTCATTTGGATCTGTTGAAGCTACTCTCCCTTCAGCTATCGTGCGTCCAGAGGTTTTGCAATCCAAAAGAATACACTTATCCTTTGCACTTATCTTGGAACTAGTGTTGTTGTGTGGGCTCTACAATTGAAACAACATTAGATTAATCAAGTAAAAGATCAGTCATTAAAATAACTAGAATAACAAGAACATACCAATGATTTTGGATTATCTGGTTTCGTAGGGGTTCCTTCAGTGGATGTTTGGTTAAGGAGTTCAATCCTTAATAGTGGCCATGCAATTTTCTCATGAAGAGCATCAGACAGGAATACCATGGCAGGAGTTGGCCTCCAAAGAAAAGCTTTGGCATTAAAAATCGTGTCAACTTTGACACTAACAGCATTTGGACCTATACGGATATTGTTGACCCTTTCCATTGCATCTGTTGAGCAAATGATACGTTCACCAACAACCTCCTCGTTTCCATCGGTGTAATCAAAGATTTTACATCTTTGAGTTTCATCTACACTGGTTTCCTGCAATGTTATAGTGTAATAATCATGCACTTGAATAGTAAGAAAATTAGATAGAGAAACTTACATATATATAGTCTTCAGAACTTGTTCCCCTGTCCACAATAAATTTATCAACATGCCATGCAGTCTTGCATCCCACAGCTAGACCAATTAATGCTACTGACTCTAATATAGGCCTCCAGAGAGCAGCTTCAGGTGTGATTGCAGATGTCACAGTAATGGCTACTGCAGAAGGACCAATTGGTAGCCTACCAACTCTGTAGTAGGGATCAACAGAGCAAAATGAACATTCCCCAATCACAACTTTGTAGTCAGTCTAATCCAGCACTTGTACTCTCACACCTTCTTTCAAATCAGAAACACCCTCAGATGTTTCAGTACCACCAGTGGTTGTCTGAAACATGGCCACTTATTTAATTAACAAATTAGGAAGCTAATTGGAGCTGATATGAAAATATAATTACCTTATTTCTTAATCTATTCATTACAAGCCCCTTCAAATTTTCAATATGACATTGCAAATCAGCAATCTTTGAGTCTCTAGCTTGCAGAAATGATAGCTTAGTAGAACTGATCCCTCNCTCCCTCTACCATACCCTCTCACTCTTCCATGTCTCTCTTTTTCCAAAAATTTTCACACTGCATCTTCCTTGAAGTTATCACATGATGTAGAGTCCATCTGACTATCGAGTGATTGTATTTGTTCCTAATATCAATATTTTACACACAAGATATAATAATGATCATTTATATATATAACAATGTAGTAACAAGTTTCATAACTACTTAGAACAGTATCAGCAAATTCAGGCTTCAAAGCTCTACCATCCGCATGTGTCTGTCCGGAAATCCAAATCTGACTCCTACTAATCTTCCTTGGATTTGGAATCTTCATTTTCTTTATAACAAAAAAGATAAAATACTGAATAATTTTTTTTGTAGGATTGAATTGAAAATTCATTTTAATTACCATTTCATAAGCTAATCTAAGCATCCTTTTGTGACTTGTTGTGTGAGGTATCTGTTTTTTTCTCAGCTCTTTGTACTTCTTACTTGTTTCCTACAACAACAATACTTAATTAAAGCTAAAAGACATATAAAGAAGACAATATGAACATTACGACAACATTAACAACCTTGAAGCAATTCTATACTTGAGAAGATGGGATGGGATGTTGCTGGGTTTTAAAGCAATTCTCTCAGCAACACTTTTGGCATTTTTTACATGTGCCACCAGCCTTGACTTCCCAGCTGCTTCATAAGAACCTCTTTCTGCCACTCTT
>OVBE01013510.1:0-12660 GCA_900406425.1 Iberis pinnata
TCAAGGAAGTGAGACTCTATGGTGCGGTTGTTCTATTTGATCGCCAAGGGGGCGAGTACGTTGTGAATGGTTAAAGGCTGAAACCTTATCTAGCTACTTCCAAGCTTTTCGAGGTAACTGACATACCTCTTGCTGATCCTACCTCAAATTAGAGGTAAGTACCGTTAAGCTATTGACGTTAAACAAGCACTGAGTGGGAGGCAACCCACTGTTTTTAGNGTTTTTAGTGTTTTTAGTTATTAATTTATTAAGATCGAGTCAGTCTCATTATTAGTTACTAACTTACTAAATTTTAGTTTTGAGTTCTGTGACTTTCAGGAAGATCCCAGGTACTTCAACTTTTTCAGAATATTGGAATCTTGATCCGATAATCCTGCCCGATCGCGCAACAAAAGTGCCTGATCAGGCACTTCTCCGTGGAAAATTTGACCTGCTCAGATCGATTGGGCAACTTTATGAGGTAAGTCGTGGGGATCAATACGAATCTGGTCCGGCACATCTGCTCGATTGGGCATCTCTTTTGCTCGATCGGACATTTTCCCCTGGAATTTTTAGTTAACTTAACTCGATCAGGCAACATCAATAAACGGGATCGGGCAAAAGGCTGAAATTGGGTCCAAGAAATGGGATCGATCGGGCACATTACTTGCCCGATTGGGTAAAATCTCAGGACTTTTTCGGCTAATTTTCCCGGTCGGACACTTCTCCGGGTAAGCCAATTTCACTTAATTTTAACCGCGATTTTTCGATTTTAACCGGATTTATTGCAATTAAACCGGATTTTCATCCATCTTCTTCCCCATTTTCGCAAAAATCCTACTTCCACCTCCATTCTTTCTCTCCAAACACTCCCAACTCTCTCACAATCACCCAACACCTATTTCACACAATTCTCACTCGTATTTGGTGATTTTGGACTCTATTCCATAAGATTTTTTGTGCTATACTCGATTCTAGCATCCTTTTCTCTATTCATCAAGGTATTGTTGAGCTTTCTCCTCTTTTCATCCGAAAATTAGGGTTTTGTTTGGGTCCTTTTGATTGTCTAGATTTTAGGGTTGGAATTGAGACTTAGAGTACCTTATTATTCTCTTTTTGATGCTTGATTCGATGAATGTATGTTGATTTTTTTAGTTTGGGTTTTGTTTGTTTAGGATTTCCCTTAGGGTGATTGAGGTTTTGGTTTGTTGTTTGATTTGGGATTATTTGTGCTCAATTGATGTCTAAGCTTGCCTTTGGATTGCTTGTTGTTCATGGTTAATGTGGTTTTCGATTCTAAGTGTGAAGTATGTTGAATGTGTTTATTCATTGGTTCTTTTATTGATTTCTTATTAGGCTCACTTAATATTGATCTAAATCATTGCTCACTATCGTTTAATTCTCTTGATACAATGCTTAACATTGATTTTTGGTTTGTCTCGTTTTGATCCACTATTGAAGCATCTTAATTCTTGCTAGTTACATCTAGTCATTGCTCGATCATTTCTAATTTCTTCATTATGTTTCTTGGTTTCTATGTCAATCTTCTTGCTAATGGATTGTTAGCATTGCTCATGATATTGACAACCATTGCTTTTTGTGTTATGATTTGCTCGGAACCTCATTGCGTTTTGAGCTCTTTTATTTCAGAAAAATGGTCCGTGAAAGAGCCTCTGATCCCACCACACCACCCGCTGCTAAGAAAGCCAAGCCCACCGCTGCAGAAAAAGGTAAGGGAATTGCATCAGGTAGCGAACCGACTATTGACCCGATCATTGACCCGAGCTTCATGAATCATCCTTGGCTGAGGACAGCTGAGTTACCGTTCCGTTGCAACATCAATTTCACCATTCTCAAACTCATAAGACACAAGTCTTGGAAACAAAGGAAAATTACGGACAAGTGGGACCGATTTGATAACATGTTTTACAACATCTTCATCCAGACAAAGTTTGAGCCCACTCGATTTGCTGAGAAGAATGTTCAATTGCATCTTGGGCTCTTTCTGATATCAAAGCAATCCTTCAAACTATCCAATTCGGTGATTTTCCTTTTCGGTCCAACCCGCTTTACAAGGAACTGGCCAAGCAGGTTCTCGCTTCGTTCTGTATCGTGAGATCTGATTGTGAGGATCCTAAGCATCTGCGAATTTCCAAGACCGAGGTGAAATTATTTGTTCTGGGACGTCTCTACTAGATCCCGATGATTGAGTTCGGTCATATCTTTGGCTTTTCTCACCGAGGTTACGAGTCCAAGACACCCACATCCCATCACCTCCAGGATATTTGGGGCATCATTACCCGTGGTCGTTTTGAGTCCAAGAATGCCAAGATGACTCTCATCCGCAACCCGACTTTGCGCCTACTCTGCAAAATAATCAATGTGACTTTCTATGGTAAGGAAGAATCCGGTTCCATTAGGAACCTCGAGTTGGAGTTCATTCACTATGCCATTAGCCGCTTCACCTTGGCGCATTACGAGACTGACCAAGACCGCCACACGCATGATGCTAACCTTGGTTGGTTATTTGCTCAGTCTCTGGACGAACAGAAGTTCCTTGCGATAAGGAACCCAACACGGATAGAATATATGGGGAGTTTGATTACTCCACTCTTACAACATGTTGGGATTCCGCTTCAGCATTTTCCTAAGGAAAAGGTGATAATTGGGTTGATGAAAAGTACATTGGTAATATCAAGTGGTTTGCTTCTTTCAGGAACTACCTCTTTGAGAACTTGGAGGGCCAGATTTGCGAGATTCATTTGCCGAAACCCGAGATGCAAAGCATCACTTATTTCGAGAATGTTCGATTCTTACCGGGTGTTGAGCACCTCAACCACGAGCTCGCTGCTGTTACTAGAGCTCCAGGTCGACGCCGTCTCAACCAAAGACCTCGCAGAGCAGAATGAAGATGATGTTGAGTTCCCAGACATCAAGGAGGTCCCTGAGTATATTCTACCACCGATTCGTGAAGATATGACTCAGGATGACAAGATTGCTTGGCTCATGGAATCTCAGCAAAGGAACAACAGGCTTATGAGGGACAACAACAGTCAAATTCGACGGATCTTGAGGACAGTTTCTGGATGTTTCCGGCCACCTAGGAGATAAGCTTATGATGAGCAGGAGCGTGGAGAGCGTGACAATGATGCGGTAATAGGTGATGAGGTTGGAGGATCCGATGGACGCGATGAGGATGATTGAGTGATTATCTGGACTTCTTTGTAGTATTTTTCCTCACTTTTGAACTCATGTCTTTTCTATTTTTCTGTTTTTTATACTTATTTGTTTCTATTATATCCTTCTCCTTGATTTATTTTCTCACCGGGACGGTGTGAAGTAAGTCTGGGGAGGGAGTATGTACTAACGTGATTCTGACTTCTATTTTGGTATTTTTTCAGAAATGACGAATTTTTCAAAATTTTTGTTTTGAGTTCGCTGTGTCTTTTAGAGTTGAAGGAACCATGACCGAAACCAATGATGATAATTAACCAAGTGAGGGTANGATTGATTGTTTAGATTAGGATTGGAACCCCATTGTTGATTGATTGTTTCTTAAAGTTCTGGTCTTTGAAGTTATTGATGATTTGATGTTAGCTATGCATTAATAGGACTTAATTTTAATTTGAAATATTCTTGTCTATGGTGTTGATTTACTTTGAGAATTAGGTACTTTGCTCTTCAGTGTTCTGTAAAGCCGACAAGTTCTTCCAGTACGNGAAAAGAAAAGAAAAAAATGCGAATCTTTAGAAAAAAAAAGAAGTAAGAAAGGGAGAAAAAGGATCAAGACCGAAAGTCGGTTGATGCTCTGTTTGATATGGGCGTTTCGATAGAAAAGGTATTTGAGTAAACTGATTGATATACCATAGATGAGAATGCATGTCTTTGAACTTAAATGAATTTAAAGGGCTGGTTGATTTGATTTAATACTTCATTCAATTGGGATTCAGAGTAGGAAACGGTTTATTAGTTCAATGGTGGTAAACTGTCCAGTCTAGATAGTTGTTTGAGATTGGTGTCTTTTAGGATTGGGAACTGTGCTTATGGTTGATGAGGTTTTGTGAGTTTCTGTGTGGTCCGTTTTCAAACCTCTTCTCCGGAATGGATTTTGCTTTACTTGAGGACAAGCAAAAATCTAAGTCTGGGGGAGTTGATATTACTCGGTTTTAATGTATTATGGTGGGCATTTATGTCTGCTATTCTGCATTATTCCAAGTGTTTTCCTTGAAAATTGGTATATTTCAGGATTTCTAGGTGTTCGAGTCGTTTCGGAGCTAAAAGGAATATTTCGGGACATTTTAGAGCATTTCAGAAGTTTCAGAAGAATGATTAAGTGAAGAAATGATTTGCACGATCGGGCACATAACTTGCCCGATCAGGAAAATATCCCTGGAGAATTTTGGACATTCTATTCGATCGAGCAACAAAGGAGGGATCGAGCAATAAGGCAATCTGCCCGATCGGGCAAATGTAGATTGGTCGGGCAGATCACCCGAACAGAACCTGAATTTCCAATTTTGCACAAAAAGTCCTCTATCTTTATCCAAACTTCCATATTTTAGATTTTTAATTTTTAGAACTATAAAAGCCTTTTAGCTTAGGTTATTTTATCTACTTTACTTTTGCAAACTTTGAGAGCTTTTACTGGGAGAAGAATTCTTGAACCCTGTATTTGGAGAAGAAATTATGAACCCAGTTTTTGATATATTTATTTTATTGATTTCAATCATGTGTTCTATTCAAAAACTGATTTGTCTTTGATTTGATATGTCTGAGTAGTTCACTAGTTAGGTTTTAGGGTTTTCCTATGGGAAAATAGGTTTGAATGTTAAGTTTAACATTGTAGGATTGAAATTAATAGGTTCTTAGTCTAAATTTGTTCTTAATGCATGAATTAGCTTGATCACCCAGTTCATGATTATAGGTTGATAAATACAAAGAGATTTGATTTAGAAACCTGACCTAATTTAGATGAATAAATGTTTTTACTTGCGAGAGTATTGTTTTAAATGCTTATGAACAATTTTTAAAGATGGCGAGAGTTTTTCTCTGGCAATTCGATCATAGGGTTTAATACTCCGAGAGGAGATTATTCCACATTCGTTTTTCATGTTGAGAACTATTTTCAATCTAAATACTGCATGTTAATTTGAATTTAAACCTGAATACCTACGGATTTCGCTAATGCCTAGCGTTTTATTATTATAAGTTTTTAACCGTTTTCTTTACCGTTTTGAATTCAATAATCAAACTATTATTCTCGCTTTAGCTAGATTCGAAGTTTAAACTGAACGTGCATTTTCTGGTCTCTGTGGATTCGATACCTTGCTATACCCTTGGTTGTAGACTCTTTGTCCTTGGCTATTAATACACCTAACCTCTTCGATGTTCTCAGATTCATTGACTGCAAAGCAATCAGCTTCAACTTTCTCAACATCTTCAGCAAAACTGACATGCTTCTCATTCTGTTTCTTGAAAACAGAGTAAGAATCTCATTTACCTTTTCTATTCCAGAAGAATCTGAACTAGATGATCACACTCTTCGATCATAGTCAGGACAATGGTTGCTATTGTTAGCAACTAGGTTGTCAATTAACTTGTAGGCTTCATATACGGGTTTAGTCATGAAATTTCCATTACTAGCTGTGTCTAGAGAGAGTTGGTATTTCTAATCAATACTTGTATAGAAGTTGTTCAAGAGGTTCAACTCAGAAAAACCATGATGGGGACAATCCCACAGGTACTCTTTGAACATGTCCCATGCTACATAGAAGGATTCCACCGGTCCTTGCTGAAATTGAGAGATCTTACTTCTCAAATTGTTGGTTCTAGTGGAGGTGTAAAAGTGATTCAGAAACTTTGCTTTACACTCATCCCAAGTTTGTATTGAGTTAGCGGGTAATGACTTAAGCCACCTCAGAGGTCTATCAGCTAGGGAATGATTAAAGAGCTTACAATGCACAAAGTCTTTAGAGACTCCATTCAGCTGAGTTGTGCTGCAAATGTCTTCAAAACTATCAATGTTATCCATAGGATGCTCAGTAGATAAGCCATGAAACTGATTTTTTCTTAGCAGCTGGATCAGCTGAAATGGGAATTGATAGTCCTTTCTCTGAGGCTGTGGAGGGTGGAGGGCATTCCTATTGACTAGGAAGGCTTCAAGGTTGTTAAAATTGCCAACTAGTATCCTTTTTTGGTGAGGTGGGCGATTTAGATTCAGTCCAGGTGGGACTTGTTCGACATTTTCATTGCCTAGATTGGCGTTTTCAGCTCTTCGGTTTGCATCTCTTTCGAGATTTAACGGCAACACTTGATTGTTGTTTCCTCCTTGTTGGTCGAGCGCCAACTGTCCTATCTATTCCAAGCCTGGAGGGTTCTGACAATTATGAACTAAGGGAATGATCGGATTCTGAATGAAGTTTTCAACCATTGGTGTGGATGAACTAGCGCTTCTTCTAGATTTCTGGATTGAACATTCTAATCGTGCGAGTTCTTTGTTTGTGAGATTAAGCAGTTCAGGTGATTTGTCAGATCTCCTGGTCATGCACCTTTAAAATAAAAACAAACAGAAAGAACAAGATCAGTACTAAAAAATAAAAATCTTAGTCTAGATTCTAAGAAAAACTTAAAAGGCACTCTATTGGTTCCCGGCAACAGCGCCAAAAATCTGATAGGTTCAAGTTTTAATCCTAAATCTACAATGCTGAGAACAGATCCTCGTAGTATAGTTAAGGGTCGAATCCCACAGAGACTAGTCAGTACGACTCTCATTTAATAATCGATTCTAGCTAAGATAAAATAAAAGAGGGAATGTTTTTGAAACGATTGAAAAGTAAAGCGAATAATTAAAATTGAATGTAAACCAATAAAATAAAACGCTAGGCGATAGGGAAGTTTCACAGGTATTCAGGTTTGAGGTTCAGGTTGACAAGCAAGATTAACAATGAAAATAGTTCTCAATTCAAAAGACGACAATAGACTAATCTCCTCCCGAAATATTAGATCCCTATGACAGAATTTCTAGATATAAAGACTAACCTTCTCCCGAAATCTTAGATCTCTATATCAGACAATTAAATCATGCAGTGATTACATATCTGATATGTTCATAAGCATTCAAAGACAATACTCCCGCAAGCAAAGATACTTATTCATCTAGACTAGGTCAGATTAAATAAACCAAATCCTCTTGTATTTATTAACCTAAAATCATGAACTAGATGATCAGGCTAATTCAAGCAACGACACCAAACCTAGACTAAGAACCTAATAATTTAAATCCATTAAAGTCAAACCCTAACCATCAAAACCTGTTTTTTCCTGGGAAATCCCTAAAACCTAACAAAGAGACTACTCAGACATAGCCAAGCAATCAACAATTATCAATAGAGAAAACATATTCAAAAACCAGATTTAATAAAAGTAATAAAAGAGTTCATAATTCTTCTCCAAAATACAGGTGTCAGGATTTATCTCTCAGAAAAGCTCTTGAAATAATGAATTGTGTTGTGAATTGTATTATGTGTGTCTAAAAATAAACCTAAGCTTCTAACTTATATAGAGTTCAAAAAAGAATAAAACCTAATAAGGAAAACCTATGATAAGTCTTGAGGACGGAAACGTCTTTTTGGCAATCTTCAACAAATCTCGAGCATTCGGAACGGTCGATCGAAACTTCTATAAGTTTGGTATTCTTCAGGATTGATCTATCCAAGTGTGGATCGATCTATCTACTCCATCACGTGCTGCATATGCTTCTTATGGGAGACAGCTTGACCAATCTTCAGTAAAATCGTCATAACTTTTGATTGCCTCAATGGATTGACCTCAAATCACTTTCATATGAAAGTTAACTCAGGTGGCCAGTTTGATTTAAAGTCTTAGCCCTTTCCATTTATAGAAAAATATCCAAATGTTGATCAACTTTTGGCTCTTCTGCTGAACTCTGCTTCTGATTCGTCAAATAGCATCCATTTTGTGCACAGAACCACCTTTTTGCTCCAGAACGTCCAAAATACCTAAAATCATGGAAATATACCAAAAACACATAGAAAATACTCGAATGATGACAAATACCAAGTATAAATACTCACTAAAAGACATCAAAATCGAGTGATATCAATGGATCACTAGATAATTGCCAATTAGTTGATCAAAATGAACTGTAATAAAAGAGTAGCAAGGCCTAACACTTATTT
Organism: Iberis pinnata; assembly: GCA_900406425.1. NCBI lineage: Eukaryota > Viridiplantae > Streptophyta > Magnoliopsida > Brassicales > Brassicaceae > Iberis > Iberis pinnata. The sequence goes on from OVBE01013510.1 coordinate 8,178, forward strand.
AGCATGTTTAAATCAGTTTAAACTCAAGTAAAGTCAAGGAATGCTCTAAATTTGCAGCTTATGCATGGACAACATTTAATGGAGTGGTCTTCTCTCTTTTACATGCAATATGGACAAATTTGAATGTGTTCTCTCTCTTTCATGCATGAACTCTCTTGTTCTCTTTATATTATAGTTGTAAAACACTTTAGAAACTCATCCAATCATTTATGAGTCAGTTCTGAAGTTTTGGATACTTGAGAGTGTGTAATATCTTTCAAATTTTGTTGGTGTGTAATATCCAGTAGGTGGTTGGCCTTAGTGTGTAATATTTAAGGTTGATTGAAGTGTTTGATGGTGTGTAGCATTTGTGTGTTTGTTGTGTTGTAGCATTTGGTTTAGCCTTGGTTACCAACATAATTAACGTTCTCTTGATTAACATCTTGTTGTAGTGGAACCTCTTCTTCAAGTTCACCAACAAAGTTAACCGTTTCTTCTTGGGATAGGATAAGACGGTCCACTTTGTCATGTAACGACTTTATTTATTTCTTGAAGGTATCATCCCTTCCACTACCACTACCAAATTTTTAATATCATATTCCTCACCATAGTTGCTATCACTTTGGGTAAGATTCTTAACAAGCAACATCCCATATTCTTTGGTTTGGCTAAAGAAGTTTTCTTGGCTAGCGGTGTCCAACATCATCCTATACTTGGGAAAGAGACCCCGATATAGTGCGCTAAGAAAGCTTTCCTTTGAGAAACTATGATGTGGTCATTGGATGGTGTAGCTCTTGAATCGTTCCCAAACTTCACCAAATGACTCATTGTTCTTTTGCACAAATCTAGAGATCTCATTCCTAAGTTGTGTGGTTCATGTTTTAGAGAAAAACTTGGTGAGAAATGTTTTCTTACAACCATCCCAAGTTTCAACCGAGCCACCAGGTATATTATTCTTTCATGTGTGATTTTTGTCTCCCAAATAGAAGGAAAACAATCTTAACTTGTAAGCATATTCGGTGACACCAATGATCTTCACCGCTACACAACATATCAAGTTGGTTTAGATGGTCCAAGGGGTTTTCGATAGGTAGACCATGGAAATTGTTAGATTGAACCATGTTTATGAGTCTAAGAAAATAGAGCATATTGGTTTGCCATACCGGTTTAGGAAAACCGGTACCGGAAAAATCCAACTCAACATTTCACTTTTGAACCAACTTTTTACCCAATTTTATTAGGTTAATCGGTTTGGGGATGGATTTATCGGTCTGGGTGCTCTGAGTTTTATGAATCTCTAGAGAGTTTGGACCAATCATTTTGACTTGGATTGATCGATCTGGCTTGCACCTGCTTCATCTGCGAGTCACTTGACTAGTCTTCAGTAAAATCATCATAACTCTTGATTGGACTGATTGATCAACTTCAAACTAATTTCATATGAAATATAACTCACGTGGCTATCTTGTATCAAAATTTCAGCTTCTTCCATCGGTTGGAACATCCTCAAACATTGGAAAAATTCTGACCTTTCTGCCGGATTCTGCATCTAAATAAGCTAATTTGCATCCAAAACGTCATGAACACCTAACATACCAATTTTCAGATAAAATCCCAGATAATTTTGACTATCAAGCATAAATTCTTACTATAAAACGTTAAAACGAGTAATATCAACTCCCCCATACTTAGATCTTTGCTTGTCCTCAAGTAAAGCAAGATCAAATCAATAGAAGATATTTGAAAAGGACCATACATAAACTCACAAAATCTCAAAGACCTTAAGCATAGATATCAAAACTCAAAAGACACCAATCTTAAACAACCACTGCGAGTGAAAAGTTTACCACCACTTAGCTACTAGCATGCTTCCTACTCTAAATCTTAAATCAATCAAACCATCAAGTCAAATAACTAGCTCATTAAATTTAATTAAGGTCAGGTAAATGCATTCTCACCTATGGGATATCGATCAATGCGCTCAAGTACCTTTTCTAGCAAAGCGCCCACACCAAATAGAGCATCAATCGACTTCTAATCCTGATCCTTTTTTCCCCTTTCTCACTTATCTTTTCTTTTTCTTTTTTTACTGCTTTTTTCTTCGCATTTTTGCGCTTTTTTCTTTTCTTTTTCATTTTTTTAGCAGCCGGCTTTAAGGGATGAGGAAATGGACTTCGAGGTCCGCTACTCAATCCTTTTTCTGTACCGTTTTTTTAATTATGAAGGGAAGGAGAGAAAGGATCCAAATAATACTGAAAGAACTTGTCGATTTTACAGAGAACTGAAGAGCAAGGTACCTAGATTTAAAATTATACCAACACCATAAGCAAGAGAAATTAAGTTCAGGTTGAGTTCTAGCAAATCAATCATCAACAATCCAAAAGACACATAATTTTCAGAAGCAAATTAATCAGCAATGGATTTCTAATCCTAAACACATAAGTTAAATCTAAGCCAATAATCTAAATAGATCAATACTACACTCACACTAGGTTAGCAGCCATCATTGATTTTGATCATAGTTTCTTCGAATCGATAGACTCAACGATTTCAAAACAAAAAATTTCACTGATTAGGCAAAACATCCAAAACATAGTTAGTAACTCATATACCCTCCCCAAGACTTACTTTACACCGTCCTGGTGTGATAATAAATCAACGAGAAGCTAGATAATAAATATAATTTTTTTCTTAAGTCTGGACTGATCAATCCAGAGATAGACCGATCAATCGAGAATTTCTGGAATTGGACGAATTTCTGGACCGATCAATCCAAAGTTGGACCAATCGGTCTGTTCCCTCTAAGAAAAATCACAATTTGCGGTCCAAAATTCCTAAGGAAAATGAACTCAAAACTAAAAATCAACATGTTAGTAAACAAGAGTCAAAACAAGACTCAAACAACTAAAATAAAAAATATAGAACACCAAATAATGGGTTGTGTAACATCCCCAAACTTCCTAAAGTTCGATGACCCAAGCCAAAAACTTAGCCTTGGGTTTTGGCTACAGAAAACTGGTTTAGAAAGGGGGAATCTGAATGTTGGACTTAGCCATGAAACATAGAACGTTCAAATGGCTAAGTAAAGATCGAAGGCTAACTCATTGGCCCAGATTTAGCTCGAGGAAGCTGAAGAATCGAGCTAAGGAAGCTAGATGAGTTGGGTTGTAGCTCAGCTTAGCTCAGTCCAGTTCAGTTCAGCTTAAGCTCGCTAAGGGCAGCTGGTCCACCTAAGTGAACAGGACACTAGATGGGCAGTTAGGATGGAGCTGGTCAGTTTGACGGTTGGGTGGTTATGCCAACTCGCACCTGTTCGGCCAAATCGTGCCAGTTCAAACAGGCACAAGTTGGCTTGGCGGTTTTGGACGGTAATGGGCCAAACGCTATAAATAGAGTGCCTTAGCCTCATTTCCGCACATGCACAAAAACCAGCAAAAATCTCTAAGAATCGACAAAGGCATTTGAGTGCGGAAGTAAGAGCAAAGTTAGGCATGATCGGATAAACGGACGGGCAAATCGTGAGTCTATTCAATCCGAGTGGGAAAATGGTGGGTTCTGTGCAGAATTCACCGATAAAGACTAAGGTGAGTGCAACCGGACCGTGGCTTCAGTCAAGGCTCCATCTCTTAGCCAAATCGGTGATTATGTCACTTCAAACAGCTAAGTCCCTGAGTGAAGAACCGTGCGGATCGTCATGCGCAATTCAATATCTTTGCATGGTTGCATGGTCGCATTTCATGGAAACTAACTGATTAAGTGGATAAGGGGATTTCCGGTCAGTCTGTTGGTGCGGATTCAAGGTGAGGCGGATGGGACAAGTGTCTAGGGAATGGGTGATTCCGCCAGAACTTACCCAGCTCGGTCAATACCCCTGGTTCGAATCCGCAGACTGCCTGGATTTCCTGAAATGTATAAGAGACCTAAGAAAACGGATTAAACTAAACTAAACTTAAACTTAAACAATTATGGCAATCTAATTTGCCTCACTAAGTAATTGTTGGATTACTTATGCATATTTCTCTTTCAAGGACTAAAGAAGATTTCGGGAAGGATGTGGCTTAGCGCGAGAGTGAAGGTAGGAAGGAAGAGTGGTGTATAAGACTGGGTAGTTATAGGGTTGATATTGTTTAACTTGTCATACACTTTTATAGCGAATATGAACAAGTTGTATTGAATCATGTTTATATAAATAAAAATTGCCCTTTTTCCAATGCATAATTTATTCTCGTAATTACCTTAGGCTTAATAAAAATATCGAACCTCACTTGAATTTGACATAAAAACGGCTAAGGCTTAAAACAAACTGATTGGCCGAGTCACTTAGTGACTTTCGCGTGAAACGGCTGTCTGCGAACTTAGTGTCCGGGATGGGGTGTTTCAAGTTGGTATCAGAGCATGCTTGGTCTTAGGACAAGTAAATTTTGGGTTATGGGGTACACCACTCGGCCGGCTGCAAGTCTCGCTGTAACACCCCGTTTCCAGTCAACCCCCTTTGACCAAAACC
>OVBE01013511.1:0-12659 GCA_900406425.1 Iberis pinnata
ATATATATACAAAAACGAAAAAAAATTCCTTGTCAAAATACGGGTTTCCACACCTTGTATCACCAGTCGTGCCTTGTAACGTTCAACAGAGCCCTCAGCTCTATGTTTGATCCTATAAACCCATTGGCTTCCTATTGCACGTTTACCAGCTGGAAGATCAACAATGGACTAAGTTTGATTTTTCTCTAACGCTTCTATTTCCGAAACCATAGCCTCTTTCCAACGAGAATCAATAATAGCTTCCTTGTAATGCTTTGGTTCAACTGCAGCACTTAACGCAACAAGAAAATTTTGATGGGCAGGAGCAAAACATGTTATAGAGTCAAACTGAGATAAAGGATGAGTTGTGTTACCTTGAACCATAGACGAATCAAGAGTTGGTGTAGAGAGAGTAGTAATGGGTGTAGAGGTGACAGAGTAAGTGACGTAGTCTTTAAGAAAAGACGGTGGAGCTTTATCACGAAGACCACGTCCCAGAGGTCTGTCCGTAACCTCTGTTTCAGGTTGTGAAGGAGACAAAGGATCATCAGGGACCAGTGATTGTAGGACAGGAGCTATAACCGGATCAGAGGAGATAAGAGGAGGCACCATGACAGGCTGGTCTGGTGAGCTCCCCCTATCACTCGGCCTAATCCAATCATAATCAACAACAGGTTTCGAAATAACAATCGGAGATGAGCTTGGCAACTGAGCAAAAGGAAACGTGTCCTCCTGAAATATAACATCACGAGATTCAAAGAATTTGTTTCTTTGAATATAAAAAACCTTCCAACCCTTTGTTCCAAAAGGGTAACCGATAAATACAAAAGGACAGCTTCGCGCAGCAATTTTGTCCTTGTCACGAGCTACGTGATGTGCGTGACAAGCTGAACCGAAGACACGTAATTGGGAATACTCCAGCTTCTGGCCAAATAGAATTTCATAAGGTGATTTCTTGTCAAGGATTGTTGTAGGTGTTCTATTTATCAAGTGAGCAGATGTAAGAACCGCTTCACCCCAAAAACGTATAGGCATAGATGCTTGAAACATCAAAGCCCGGTCAACGTTAAGAATGTGCCTGTGTTTTCGCTCAACACGACCATTTTTTGAGGTGTGGCAACGCACGATGTCTGATGAACAATACCATGTTCACGAAAATATGATGAAAGGCACATAAATTATGTGTCGTTGTCACTACGAATCGTTTTTACTGTCTTTCCAAACTGGTTCTCTATAAAACGCAGAAAATTAGGCAGCACAGAATGAACTTCAGATTTTACAAGCAACAAAAATGTCCATACTGCTCTTGAAAAATCGTCTACTATGGTCAAGAAATATTTTGCACCATATGAAGATGAAACACGATACGGACCCCAGACATCAAGATGTATAAGTGAAAAAATAGAATCTGCTTTATTGAAACTAATTGGAAACATATCTCGAGTTTGTTTAGCTTTGAAGCAAATATCACAAGTAGATTGTTTTCGTGAAAAACCAGGAACAAAATCCAAAAAAGATAAAAAACCGAAGGCGACGGATGTCCAAGACGTTGATGCCAAATTTCTGAAGAAACTGTCAAAGATGCAACACAAGATCTTGGAGACTCCATTGCCGGCAAATAATACAAGCCATTACTCTCTCTACCGAGTCCAATCCGAGTCATCGAGGTAAGGTCCTGTAAAACACAACTCTGGTGAGAAAACAATGCATAATAGCCAGTCTGTTTCAATAATTTCAAAAGTGAAATCAAAGAACAATTTAGTGAAGGAACGTATAATATAATGTATGTGTCAATGATACATTATCGGTCAAATAGAAAGATCCAACACTAATTGCAAAAGTATTGCTGCCATCTTAAAATGCAATTGAACATCTTGATATTGTTATAATATTCGTAAGACGAGATAGATCACCTGTCATATAATGCGAAGCACCAGAATCCAAAATAAGAGTACCGTCATTTGTCTTACCGGAAAGCTTATCGACGGAACCTGATTTGTGTGATCTTTCGTGAAGCATTTGTGTGAGAGTGCTCCATTGTTCTACCATAAGCTCCGGGAAGGATGATGAGTTAGACGTGGTGGCGTAAGCTGCAGAAGGTCCTCCAGAGTTTCTGCCTCGACCACGACCGCCTCGACCGCGATTATTCTGTCCTCCTCTTTCTTTATTAAATCGCTCGGACTTCTCCGTAAACCATTCAAGGAAGCCAATGATTTGCCAACAGTCTTTCTTCTCATGACCAGACCATCTGCAATGTACACACATTAAATCTTTGGACTGCAAAAGAGAGCTCTCACCAAGTCCCTCTCATCTTGCAACAAACCCAACAACATTGGTCTGTTGTTCTTTAAGTCTTGATGAATCTAATCTTTGCTCTTCTCTAATTACTTTAGAATATATTTCACCAAGAGAAGGAAGAGGATCTTGCCCAATTATAGTTGCAGACAAGGTACCAAAACGTGACTCATCAATCCCCATGATGAATTGATGAATTTTCTCTTCATCTTTTTCTTTTGTAATCGAACCCGCTGCTCCACACAAACACGTGTGAATTGGTTGATACGCTTGTAACTCTTCCCACAGAGAAGAGAGTTGGCCGAAATACTCTAGAACCTATTGACCCTCTTGACGGCACGAAGCTAGTTGAGATTTTAGCTGATGAATCCTAATCTTATTTCCAACAGAGAAACGTGATTTCAATTCGAGCCAAAGCTGGTGTGAATCAGTTATGTATGTCACAGTGGATCTAACTTTGGGCTCAATTGATGATCGTAACCACCCTACAATCATAGAGTTCACAACTAGCCAATCATCAAACTCTGGATTATCAGACGCCAGCTTCTTTAGAGTACCATTAATGAAGCCCGTCTTTCGTTTAGCTTGAAGAGCATTCGTCATCTCCGAAGCCCACTCATTAGACTTTTCTCTGGTTAATTGTACAGAAGTAATGACGACTCCTAGATTATTAGAAGCAGCCAAAGAATACGGAGATGTGGCGGAACTACCACCACCGGGAATTCTCGCATTAGGTCCTGATGTTGAAGAAGACTCTTCTTCGCCGGACATGTTTCTTCAACAAGAAGAAAGATATTGTGAGACGTGAAAAAGATGATCGGAAAAGTATTCTGATCAATTTTTGTTTTTAAGATCTATAGTCTCTGATACCATCTAGAGTTTTGATATTAACTTGTGTTGCCTTATTAATGAATGTCGATCAAATATATATACACCAGTAGCTTTGCCTAAAGATAGTATCAAATCTCCTTATAAATAGGAGTACAAAGATATGCAAATATCAACAAATCGTAACAAGATACTCACTTGATAATAGTTTGGCATGTTATTATATGATTTTTTCCTAAATATCTTCGAAAAAACTCAACTCAGAACTGTTACCAATGTATCTTCTTCCTTTTTCCTTCCACTATCTTCTCTAATCCAATAATGGTGAATTTCTCTAGATCATAACTTTGACCATTGTTTCCTCTCTAATGGCATGTTGATGTGATGAAGCAGAAAATATCGACATTTTTCTTAAATCTTTAGAATTTTCCTTCATCTCATGCTCTTTACTCTTCTTCTCTTTGTCTCCTCTCTCTCCCGTTCATCGCCAACATTTCCAAATAAACAGAAAGTTTACTTTTCTCATGATCATTCCTTTACTCCTTGTAATCTCCTTTTCATCTCCTTTAATCACCTTCCTGTCCTAGAGTTAAACTCTCTTTCTTTCTTCCTTCGTAGCCTCTCTCTGTTTCGTAACCTCTATTTACTCTCTGTTACATTATTTTTTCCTCTTCCACCATATATTTAATAAAAATATTTATTAAATGTTATTTCTAAAAATCTTCCTATTATAAATTAATATTATTTCTTCCTCCTCTGCTATACATTTAATAACTTAACATATATATAAATTTTTGTAATAAGTATGATTTCAATTGAATAGTAAATATATTTTTGTGAGATAGTGAATGTCTCTTAATTGTATAGTAAAGGTTACTATTTTGATTTTGTATATGAAAATTATATGAATTTAAATGTGAATTAATTATAGAAAAAGTATCTACAAAATTATTTACTTTTAAATAAATTTAAAACGAATTAAGAGTGTAGAAATTTAGAATGTATAGATTTCGACTCACTTTTCAATCAGTGAAATTATATAAGAACAATAAAAATTGAAAAATATACAATATAATTAAATGATATAAAATTTAGAATAAAAATCTCACCATGTATTTGTTTCAATAGATTTATGAATGAACAAAATGATAGCAACAAGGTGTTCTTCCTCAACGTAACTAACTTTACATGTTTCCAGTCCTTAGAATCCAAATTCGAATTAAGATAATTGCTAACAGTGGAAAAATATAGCAGAGTTTTGCAATATAACTTTTTGTAACAAATTGTTCTGATGAAGAGATGCTAGTGTCGTTTTCATGTAGTGTGAAACTAATTTGATCAAGTAGTAACGTTTTGAATTTTTGGAAATAATGTTTTATTGCTATTGGTAATAATAATGTAATTAAGTCCAGCCATTACTCTTTTGTAATTAAGTCCAGTCATTACTTTCTTTATATATATAACGACTCCATCCATTACTCTTTTTAAAACGTTAATTGCGTTGAAGTTTAAAGGATTAAGTAGCTTTTATGTTTGTTTTTTTGTGGTAAAAAGGAGTTTTTATGTTGAAAAAATTAAACTAGTATTTTTAATATTTTTTAAAAATATATAAATATCAAATGGACCAATGAAAAGAGAGTGAAACCAACATTATCTTTTTACTGTCACTCGTCAACTTAATTACTCTAGATTAATGAAAACGAATTCACGTGAATATGTTCCATGCGTTTAAATCATGCTTCGGTTATATACTGACATATAGGAACAGGGCCGGTCCTGAGATTTTAAAATTTTCTAAAAGCCGCAATCTACAATGAAAAAATAGGCCAAAATTATACAATTTTTCAAAAAATGGACCGTTTTCTTAACTAAAAATTTTTAATTGAAAAATGGGCCGCAAACGGATGCTTGCTCTACTTGGGCTCGGGACCGGCTCTGTATAGGAATAATATGGGCTATTTCGTGTCTAGAGAGAGTTTATTTTCTAGACTGTGTAATACATATAAAAAGAATTATTTCCTTCCATTTTGAAACATGAAATTACCTCTTAATGATGCCAGTTACTTTCTTACCCACTAAAATTGTTGGATTTTTACTTTGTTTTAGTTAATGATCCAATGAAATTTTTTCACTAAATATAACAATAAAACAAAAAACTGTTGCGTGCTCCCTCGTCTTCAGGTTTCCCCTAAATCTAGGCAAACAAATTTATGATATATCCATTGCAGAATTTTAGTATTCCATCTGTTTTTAATTCATACTTTCATAGATATTTTGGAGTTTTCACGCGTATTAAAAAACACAATAAATACTACTCGTTCTGTTTCTTAATAGATGATTTTTTAGATCATATTTTCGTTTCATAATACTTGTGTTTTTGTTTTTTACTTAATTATTTTCTCTTCTCCAAAATACTTAAACACACATTTTCACTCAAAACAATCATTGTCACCTCATTTGTGTCAATAATTGAAGAGAGAGAGAAAAATAAAGAAACACACTATTAATTTTTCAAAACATTGAAATTTTAAAAATAATGTTGAGATAAGTTAAAGAGAGAGAATCAATCATTATTTTTTTAATATTTGTGAAAACTCTTAAAAATCATCTATATGAAAATGGAGTATTTATAAATGTATTATTTTACAAATTAAACAATTTCCTATAAATCAAAGTCAATAGTATTCTAGTAAATTCAAATTATCTCAATAAATGTGCTTTGAAGTTTACAATTTGCAATTAAAAATACTTTGAAAACCTAGAACATCTATCTTTTAAAATAAATTTTAAATCTAAAACATATAATAATAAGAAACAAAGGGAGTATATATACTATATTTTATATAATATTTGATTATAGACTAAGTTTTTGCAATTTAATAAAAAAACTAGTAGATACCTGGCGCTATGCGCGGGATTAACTTTATTTCATAAACTATAGTTTTAGATTTAATTCAAAAAACTATGTAAGAAGTATATTTAATTATAGATATGGCATTTATTTGTCAAAAATCAGTATATTAAATATCAGATTAAAATTTTAAAAATATGTTCTATTAAATGTATAATATAATAAAATTTATTATATATTATTAAATGTATAATTTAATAAAATTTATTATTTATTATTTTTCAATAATGTAGTTAAATATGAAAATTAAAGATGTAAATAAATTATTCATTTAGTTATTTTATGTTTTTAGTATATGATTGTATATATATAATTTTTAGAAAATATAAGTTAATTAATGATACCAAACATATATATATATATAGTAATCTTATTTTGTTTTACATAATTAATTATTTAAGAAACTTTAATTAGATATTTTTAAATATTTTTATTTATTAGATGTTTGTTTGGTTACATAGATAATAGTAGAAAATAATTTTGAATGTGTTTGGAAACAAAGATAATACATTTAATTATTTATCATTTTTACTTTTAATGAATATTCTTTTTTCATTTAACTAATGGCATATTATGTAATAAACTACAAACAAAATGTTTATTTCAAAAAAGCGATATTTTTTTTGATTAAAAAATAAAATTATCCTTATTTATTTTTTTATCTAATTATTATTAAAATATATAATAATAATTTTCATTCATTAAAAAATTGTAATTAATTTTTGTTTATTACTTTATTACTTTTTATTAGTTTCATATTATAAAATATAAATACTTATTATATAATCTGTGCTATATATATGGATTTAATAAACTAGAAACTTTATGCAAAAAAAACATGCTTATTGCATCTAGGCTCTAGCTGTTCTGTATAGCATGTGACATCGGCTAATTATATTTGAAAAGAAAAATGAGGAAGTTTCACCGCTGGACTAAATGCGTTACCCGTATTATTATTTTGTCGTAATTGAATTTATAACTATTTTATGTGGAAAAGTATCGTGGGAATCAAAATCCGCACCGCCGATTTCTATTAGTTAAGGAAAATAAGAGAGAATCCTAAATTTTCAAGAGATTTCGGATTTTTGTGAGCCAAACATTAACACGATCAAAGTACAAAAATAAACAATAAGAGTATGAATTTAATAATACGAAAGAGGGCAAAAGGGGTTTCTTATTCGGATTCTTATGAGCGTGTTACAATCAGATGATAGTCTCGGTCACAAGAACTGTCGGCGAGTATCCTAGATTTAACAACAGAGACCGATAACCTAATTGAGTTGTAGCTCGCTAAGAACGAACAAATAATCTAAAACCTAAGTATTTCGGTGCGGAGAATTGAACGTGTCCCTGCTCTTCCTTTTCATCTCTCTTATATAGGTTTCAGGGTTGGCCCGTCTTCCTTTTCCATCTTCCGTTCTTCCGCGGAAATCTATCTTATCTGGATTTATTATGTTTCCTCACGGCTTGCAGGATAAGCTACGACCTTCATTGCGCTTGGGCTAGATTCCCATTTGGAATCGTAAGTGGGCCGTTGTCGTGTTTTAGGCCTCGTTGGTGTGTTTACGGTTTATGTTATTTTTTACGATTCCTATTAGAGAACCAGCCTTTCGCGCGATAATACGATTGAAACTTTGCAGAAATATTATATTGATCGTATAAACTCGCTTTGATATTACTTGGTGCCTCGGAGCCATATGTCGATAATTCAGTCGTTCCAATCCAACCTTCATAGTTGGAGCAAACACAACTTTTTCATCCGAATAAGTAGCGCCTCCGTTGAAGAGGAGTATATCCCTTTTTTAGGCGGAAATGGGGTCAAAATGGTATCTTAACTGGATACTTGAATCATTTTCTGTTTTTCTATGTCTAATTTACGTTCTTTTTTATACAGTTGCTGATCCCATTCCTCCATTTCCGAAGGATTTGATCGTTGTTAGAGATCTTCTTCGAGGGGGTCTGTTCCAGTGGGATTATTTTTTGCCGCAACAAGTTTAAAATGTCGTCGCATATCACCAGGAAATAGTTCATCATGACGTTGTTATAGAAAAGGAGGAACCGGCGATGGAGAACTTTGTCACGTATACGATGCCCCCTGTGAGGGATAAGAAAAGGTCTCCGTGGAATGAAGGCATTGCCTACGACGCGGGTGGTTCTGCCCAAGTTGGAGAAGGGTCGGCTCCAGTGGTCAGTTTAAACGACTTTGACGATCTGGGTCAAGTCCTGATACCTTCATTCAGAGCCAATTTTTTATTTCTTGGATGCTATGCCGCCTCAACCTCCTGTCGCGAAAGGAATTATGAGGTCGAAGCAGTTTGTTGAGGCTTCATGTCAATGCATGTGGGTTAGTGGTTGTTTATCCGATTTTTTTTTGTGAGTATATTTTTTAACTTTTTGACAAAATTCTGATAGGGTATCCATTTGTTGGATGAGGCTCTCAGGGGGAGTGATCAAGATGCATGAACGGCTCGATTTAAGGCCGAGAGACTCGAGGAGGAGAACTCTCATCTGAGGGGAGAGGTGGAAGAGTTAGTGCGGAAGCGGGCCTCCCGAGTTTTTCATGTCGTAGGAAGGGAAAGTGCGATATTTTCTCGCTTGTGGCGGATCGTTCCACTCGTTTTGAAGCTTGCTTCGACCGATTGGAGCAGATACACCAAACTATTGAGGATTGGCGCGACTGTCGTGGTTCAGTGGGCTCTTTATATCAGACCATGCAGCCTAACTACCAGTACGACATCGAGTGGAGAAAGATGTCCAGATATATGGATAGGTACAAAGATGTTAGGTCCTTATTCTATCCGATTAAGTTAGAAATTTGGGAATGCTGGGCTTTGATCCATGTTTCTTCAGATTTGGAGGATGTCGGGACTACGACGTACGCCAATGAGGGAGCGGTGGACTAGGATCCAAGAATATCCTGCAAATTGTATTCTGGTTATTTCGATCCCGGTCTATGAAGAGCAAGAGTTTGCGTAAAAGGAGTATGTTTACAATTTTGGCCGAGTATGACTGCTTTTTTGTAGTTTAGTAGAATAGGCCATAGGTGGTTTTTCAATCTCTGCAACTTTTTTGTAAATTATGTTTGATGTGAATATATGGTTTACTTATCAAGACAAAGATCACGAGTAATCAATTCGCATTTTGTTCTTTTATTTGTCGCCACGTTTTGCTTATCCGTTTGGATGCGAGTTTTTTGGAAATTCTAATTCCTGAATTACATGGATTTGCGTGTGTGAGCGACGAGACAAATTTAGGATCTCATATCGGTTTGATACTATGTCTAGAGATGTTAGAGACTAGTGTGCTGGGTTTAGGGCAATACCAAGGTTTACTCTCAGTTTTAGGGTCTGCAGCGACTATTCCAACTTACATATCCCATTTTCAATTTCGACTTGATTCTGTTTCAATATTGGAGCCTTCGATAGACTCGCATTGATGAGGAACGAGAATCTCTCCGAGACAATATTTAAGTTTTTTGGAAGTGTAATATACTCGTATTTTAGCATATTTATAGTATTGTTTTGCATCAATTTAGGTTAGATTCATGAGCATTTATGTTAGTTATTGTGCATTTTCATATGCATTTCATTATTTCAGGTGTTAGAATTGGGAAAACCGAGTTTGTGATCAAAGGAGCTTAAAAAAGGTGGAGTTTTGGAGTTGTAGCGGTTTATAGCATCGATCTGGATGTCGGTATGGACGAGATAGAAGTATACCGGTTTATTGTACCGGTTCAAACCTACAAAACGGAAAAAAACTCGATTTATCCTCCGATCAACCGAATCTCGTGATTTATTTTGCTATTAACCGGATTTTTCTTGCCCATTTCATTCCTACTCTTCGTTTTTAATCATAAATCACAAAGGTATGTACTTTGAACTCCCTAATTCGCAATTCACTATTCACCCGAAAATAGAACTTGAAATTTCTTTGATTTTAGGGTTGTATCTACATGATTAGGCTTAGAAATTTATCCGGAATCAACCACATTTCCTTTCTATTGATTGATTGAGCATCAATTTGATGATTTTGAAAAAATTGGGAATTAGGGTTCCTGAGCAATTTTGGATTAAGTTTGGGGGAAATTGGTTGTTTAAGAATTGAATATGGTTTGGTAGGATTAGAATCACAATATGTAATAGATTGAATTGAGATTATGTGCGGATTTGATAAATCTTTCACTGATTTCAAAATTCATTAATGAACTTTATCTTCAATTTCCCGAATGCAATTGAGTAAAAAAAAAACAATGACAAATTGGTGAACCTTGATGAAATTGTGATGTTTTGAATAAAATCGGATCCACGAACCAACAAGGTTGAGGTACCGCTTCTTCACCTTTGTAAATACATTTGCATTTAGTTTTTATTTTGTTTTTGCCCTTTCTCCAGATTTTTATCACACAAGGGACCATGTGATTTAAGTTTGGGGGAGGGACCGTAGCTAACTTAGTTTCGATTTTTTGTTCTTATCATGCATTGCATTGTATATAGTTATGGTTTATTGAAAAATCCCTAAAAATCGAAAAATCAAAAAATTTTTTAAAAAATTACATTTAGCTTTATCATTTGCTTTTTCCTTGTTTGCATTTAGATTCATATTAGGTTGCATCATTTGCATAGGAAATCTATGATGAATTGGCCTTGTAAGTATGCTTCTTCGCTAGTTGGTATCATTGCCCNGTTATTAGTTGTCTATTGCTAGCTAGTCGTTTCCGAACTAAGATTGAACCTTGCTTGGAATATGAAATTGTTTGATATTTACCTTTCGGAAGCATGTTTTGATTTGAAGTTCATCTCTATCTATTAGAACCTTAATTTGATTGTTAATTATCATGTCTATGCATTGGATTTGGACTTATGGATAGAATATACATACTTGGACTATCTTATCCCATTTTACCACTCTTGTTAGTCCAAGTAGATTTTCCACCTTGAACCAACTTTCTTTAAAGCCACAAATCTATTTTGAGTGGTAGGAATTTTATGAAAAGAGCTTGGTAGAAAGTGTTAGGTTTGAACTGACAAGGATTGGATTTCATGTAGTTCTAGTTCACGACTTTTGGACTAGAGAGGCTTAGGTTCGGAATCAACTCGGGAATGATTTGGGATATATGGGATTTAGATTTTCGATTTGATCATGGCTCGAAAAGGGAAAGGAATGTTCTAAGAGGCTTAGGAGGGGATCAAAGAAAGAAAAATGAAATGGAATGCCTAGTAAAGGATTGGGAAAAGAAAAAAGTAATAAAAGGGTATGGCTTAGCGCAAAAGCGATTGGAGTTGTAAAAGAAACAAGTGCCGAAAAGGAAAGAAAAGAATGGAAAAAGAAGAATAAGAAGCCTTAAGCCCTTAGAAGTAGTAAAACTACCAATCCGCTAGGTTAGCAAAAAGATTAAATCCTCCTCCTAAGTCATTGATCGATAAAAGTTTGAATGAAAAGGATAGAGAACTAGGATGGGTATCTCCGGGCTAAAAGGGTAGATTAGGATTCTTCTCCATGTTTTCAAATGCAAAGCTTTAGGCTTTTTGGTTATGGGTAGATAGAATCCTATTCTTGTATATATCCAAGTGTTCTCACCTTTAGCATTCTACTAAAGCTCTTTTCCTTTTTGAGTGAACCTTGTTTTGAATGAAAAAACCGTGGTAAAAAGAGATCGTCTTTATCTTCTAACCCAATCCCTAAACCAAATAAGTCCATTGATGGTGCATAGCTTGATTCACGGTTCCTATTTAATGAATGTTAAAGAGATGAATGAATTTGAATTTATGTGGAAGTTAGGATCGATCTCGATTAAGTTGTGATGAGTAAGGCTAAGATTTTTNCTTTAGAACTAGTAACTTGGACAATGATATCACCTACTCTAGCAGCATATTTTGGTTCTGAGATTTCCACCTTCACACATCTCTTCCTCACTATCCTTTGTAGTTTGCTTGCAGACAAGCAAAGGATAAGTTTGGGAGAGTTGATATACTCGTATTTTAGCATATTTATAGTATTGTTTTGCATCCATTAGGTTAGATTCATGAGCATTTAGGTTAGTTATTGTGCATTTGCATATGCATTTCATTATTTCAGGTGTTAGAAGTGGGAAAACCGAGTTTGTGATCAAATGAGCTTAAAATGGAGCAAAAAGGTGGATTTTTGGAGCTGTATCGGTTTATAGCACCAGTCTGGATGTCGGTATGGACGAGATAAAAGTATACCAGTTTATTGTACCAGTTTGATTAAACCGGTACCGGCGTAAAAGAGGAGTATCGACATGCTATACCGGTTTGCACAAATTGGTATAAAGTGAATCAAATTTCCAGAGGCTTAGCAGCGGGGAGATGTACCGGTTTGGTCAAACCGGTATGAAGGAAGAAAATCAATATCGGCATGTCGTACCGGTTTATCCAAACCGGTATCGACCTGAAAAAGTAAAAAGTCAACCTAAGACTTTTCCCTTTGTAGTAAAAACCCATTTTTCTTTTGGTTAACCCAATGGTTTTATGGGTTAACCCAGCTTTCTTTTGGGACACTATTTAAAATTTTAACCCTAATGTTTAGAGATCTTATGTTTTAGTTTGTTTATGCTTTTGGGAAGAAAAATCTTTGTAACCTCTTTGATTCTCATCTTCAATCAAGTTTGTTTTGTTTATTTTTGATT
>OVBE01013512.1:0-12659 GCA_900406425.1 Iberis pinnata
AGAAAACCTAGTTACTCTTTCTTTTCCCTCTCTTTCGACACTTAGGGTTTTTTTGAAAAGAAAAAAAATTTTAAATCGATTTGGGTTCGGTTATGTAAACCGGCCGGAAATTGATTACATTTTTGGTTTTGTGATGGTCGACCCAATTTCTAGTGGGTAGGATGAATATATCCGAAAGGATGTGTGGTTGGGTTGTAATTAGTTAGATTCATTAATGGCAAAAGAGACTTTTAGTAATTTTTTATTTTAATAATTAATTATAAAAGAAAAGAAACATAACAAAGCCTTATGAGGCAAAAAAATTTTCGGGAGAGTCTTATGAGCTATTGTTCCTAATTGTCATTGTGTCAAATTTTAATTGGAATTTTTTTTTTTTTTTTTGGCTGAGGTAGATGTTTTGAGAGTGCAAGAATTGTTCCTTTTATATAGTAGAGAATTGGTAGAATATGATAACCTTTTTTTAAACAGTTTTCTTAGAAACAAAAACTGATATAATGGTAATTGTTACGATGTCCTTTTAAACATCTAATTATAGTACTAGTTTTATCAAGCGAGATTGTTCATAATGAAAGTGATTTATTATGTCTTAAACCAATAAATAATCGTTTTATTGGGACAAGTAAAATAAAGCCTTAATAGAGAGACACGATGATCGATTTCAGTCTACAGTGCTCTCATATCAAAGCTAATGGCGGATTCTCCGCTTATCCTCGTTCATCGCCGTCCATCTATGGATTTTATGGATGAACCTTTGAGTCGTTACTTCCGGCTTCTCTTCACTCACACCTCATCGGATCCAATCTCGATCTTCCTTAACCGTCACGCCGTCACCGTCAGAGCCATGGTCAGCATTGGCAGGGTTCAGGTGACTGAAGAAATCCTCTCACACCTTCCTTCTCTTCAGATAGTTATCTGTAGCAGCGTCGGTGTCGATCACATTGACCTAGCCGCGTGCAAGCGTCGCGGCATCATCGTCACTAACGCTGGCGATGCGTTCTCGGAAGATGTGGCCGATTGCGCCGTTGGTCTGCTTATTTGCGTCCTCCGTCGTATTCCTGCTGCTGATGGATACGTCCGGTCCGGTAACTGGACAAAACACGGGTATTTCCAACTTGGATCCAAGGTTTGCTAGAAATCAAACTAACAATTTCGAATTTGATTTATCCAAGTGTAGAACGACCCTAGGGATTTATATATGAATACAAAAGGGAATAAGTAGAATAGATTTGGTAAGGAATCGTAGAAAGCCAATTATTGGATTCTTTGAAAAGTTTTTTTTTAAAAACATGGTTTCGTGGCCCTCACCAAGGTATATCCAGACTAGCCAGCCGGGGTCCTAGGACACCAACTCGGTCTTTTATCACCTGTCGGCTCAGGACTTGCAGGTCCATGGACAAATTCTGCACGGTCGTTTCCAGACGTTGCAGCCCGTCTATGAATACTACAGTGGCCGGAGATCGAACTCGTGATGGCGGGCACTACAGTCAGGGGTGGCCTTGAGCTAAAGCAAAGGCTTTAGGCGCCAAAATCTATATACATGTTAGGGCACCAAATTTATTAGAAACACTTTGGTATCGTGGTTGAGTACATCGAATTTAGGGCATCAAATTTTAACTACACTTTAGGCGCTATTTAAATCCGGACCGGCACTGACTACAGTCGTGGTTCTATTACCACCTGAGCTAGACGCCCCGATCATTCTTAGAAAAGTTGGGAATAAGAAATAATGATTTATGGATATTGGTGGGCTTTCTTAGTTCTGCAGATTAAAGAGAGGTAGCTTTCAAAAAAAAGTTTGGGTTTACAGAGATCCGTTGATAAAGCTTGATTATATATATAAGAACTTGTGGATTGATGTGAGCCAACAATGAGTACTTTATGGGTGTGTTTGAGTTTGATCAAGAGAGTAACAAACAGTTCTCTAATGATCTTGTTATGTCAGTTAAGGTCTTTAAGGTTATGATACTATGTATTGCTGCAGGTAAGTGGCAAGCGCGTTGGGATAGTTGGATTAGGGAGCATCGGATCACTAATCGCCAAAAGACTTGAATCCTTTAGCTGCATCATCTCATACAACTCAAGAAGTCAGAAACCGAACATTCCATACCGGTATCACCCAGACATTCTCTCCTTAGTAGCCAACAACGATGTCATTATCCTTTGCTGCTCTCTAACTGATCAAACACATCACATTGTGAACCGAGAGGTGATGGAGTCGCTTGGGAAGGATGGGGTTATAATCAATGTGGGACGAGGAGGACTGATTGATGAGAAGGAGATGGTGAAGTGTTTAGTCGAAGGAGTGATTGGTGGTGCCGGTTTAGATGTGTTTGAAAACGAACCGAGAGCTCCTGAGGAGTTGTTTGGTTTAAACAATGTTGTATTGTCTCCACATATTGGTGTGGCCACGCCAGGGTCTTTGAGCAATGTTAAGGAGGTTGTTCTTGCTAACTTGAAGGCGTTTTTCTCGAACCAACCTTTGATTTCCCCGGTTCAATTGGATTGATGAATCGTCTGGTTTAATCAAAATGGTTAATAACCAATCTATTCTTACTTAACACAAAACGATTAAGAAAAAGAAAGTGGCATGTTGATTATTGTATCCCTATTATTACAGGAAACAGAACACGCTCATTTGTAATTTGGGAATTATTTGTGAAGAAATTAAACTACATTTTATTTACATTTTATGATTTGGTGTTAAATAAATGCTTCATTCCATATTATTACATGTGCTAATTGCTGTCTTAAACTTCGATATGTGTTTAAAAAGAAAAAATTTCGATATAACTTCGTGACAAAAAAAAAAACTTCAAACCCTACTTCCGTCGACTAAATATTAACATGAACAAGTCCATTGTACAATTGTGGTTATAAGAATCATGCTAAAAGCATTGATTTTTTTTAGTACCCTTTTGGCTCATGAACATCTTTCAACATTTTTGTTGGTTTCCAAAAAAGGAAAGTGTACAAGATCAAAAGGTCAAGCTGTGAAGATCAAACTTTTGCTCTAGTCCTCAAACCGATTTTAAATGTTGGAGAAAGGAGCGACTCGCTCTCAACCGAAAACACAACACTAAAGTGAAGAGATTGACATAAACCATAGACAATAAAAAAAAAACACATACAAAGAGGAGTAGAAACGATAAACCACATCCAACTACGAAACAGTTAGAGAACATAGCAGTAAACTAACATCTTAACAAGAAGCCAAACCACCAAGTTACAAAGACAAAAAAACAAAGGGATTCCATTAGCCAAACCCAAAATGGCCAAGATAAGCAGTGCTGACCTTGGACACAAGCCAACCAAGCAGTAGTTTGTGGTCGTAAGAATATAAGGAAAAAAATTAGTCTATTTGTTCAAGTTATTATTGAGGAGAATTAAAATATTTTCTTAAATTAGCCGTGTGTATAATGCTAATTTATAATTGGTTAAATATATAGGTTTAACTTGAGATTTTTGTATATATGTAAGACTCTGATGAATAAATCAATGACGACTTGATTTCCAAAGTACACAATTTATCATGGTATCAGAGTTTAATTGAAACTGAGAATTCTTTTTGCCTTCGCAAGACTTCTCACTCTCGATCATCTCTTTCGTTTCTCGGCATATATATTTCTTGTTTCGTTTCTTTTTCATTGACCTAAAATAGAGCACTCTCAACAATGGCTGCTCCGACACACAAAACAATCTCACCATATAATTTAACGGCCAACGACAATCTAGAGACAGTGATCTAGAGACAGTGATTTTTTTAAGTGCATTTGATGAATATAGATAACTAAATAAATTATTTTAAGTTTACCCCTTACACCATACTTTTTTAAAAATAGATTGTGAATATCATCTTTTGTTTTTTGTTAATACTCAAAGATTAGTGGAAACAATTACTAGACTAATAGTTATGAATATTTTTGAGTATGAGAAATGCAGTTCCACTGTTTACGAGTAATTTAGTCTGATATTTTGTGTAGTAGCCTCGTAGAAGGTGGGTAATTTGGGTTGGGCTTCAGTTTATTTACCGATAAGTGGGCCTTTTTGTTTTTGATCCAGTTGTTTGGTGGGAAGTATTTTCCCTCTATAATTTAAAAGTTATGAATCTTTTCTGTTGTCGAGGTCAACAAGCTTTTTCTTTAGATTTGGTAACAAAAAAAACTTTTATTACTAATAGTTTTCTTGGAAAACAAAAACAGATAATATGGGATTTGTTACAACGTCCTTTTTATTTTTCTTCATACAATACTAGTTTTGATAAGCGTGATTATCATTATGAAAGTGATTTATTATTTCCTTAAACCAATGAATATTATATTAGTTTTATTGGGACAAGTAAAATAAAGCCTTAATAGAGAGGCACGATGATCGATTTCAGTCTACAGTGCTCTCAGATCAAAGCTAATGGTGGATTCTTCAGATTCTCCGCTTATCCTCGTTCATCGCCGTCCATCTATGGATTATATGGACGAAGCTTTGAGTCGTCACTTCCGACTTCTCTTCACTCACACCTCATCGGATCCAATCTCGATCTTCCTTGACCGTCACGCCGCCACCGTCAGAGCCATCGTCAGCATTGGCAGGGTTCAGGTGACTGAAGATATCCTCTCACACCTTCCTTCTCTTCAGATAGTTATCTGTTGCAGCGTCGGTGTCAATCACATTGACCTCGCCGCGTGCAAGCGTCGCGGCATCGTCGTCACTAACGCTGGCTACGCGTACTCGGAGGATGTGGCCGATTGCGCCGTTGGTCTGCTTATTTGCGTCCTCCGTCGTATGCCGGCTGCTGATCTATACGTCCGGTCCGGGAACTGGACAAAACACGGGTATTCCCAACTTGGATCCAAGGTTTGCTAGATATCTCTCCATTTCGAATTTGATTTATCCAAGGTTCTAAAAATCGTTAGGTACTAGTCGGACAGTAAATTATTCGGGATCACGCGTTGCATAACATTATAATATATTTATATTTATATCACACTCTAATGGGTAATATATATATATATATATATATATATATATATATATTTGTTTTGTCAAATATCGACAATAGCATAGTGGTACAAAGTGAATATTATAACATAAGTTACGCAAGTTTGAGTTCTCCTCGATGAATTTTTTATTTTCTGTTAAATCACAGGGGTATAAAAGTAATTGATTTATATCATAGATCAAAGCTTAACTATCACAAATCATTGAGTTTTTTTACAGAATTGTGTCGAATAAACATAATTTCATCAATAGGTTTTCTTGACCGATTTTTTGGCCGATTACAATGAAATCGCGGCGATTGACTCTTTTAAAATGATTTTTCGGCGATTAATCAGCGTCTAGTCCGATTTTTAGAACCATGGATTTATCCAACTGTAGACGATCCTAGGGATTTATTGATGAATATAAAAGTAATAAGTATAATAGATTTGGTAAGGAATCGTAGAAAGCGAATCATTGGATTCTTAGAAAAGTTTTTTATTTTATTTTAAAACACTGGTTTCTGGCCCTCACTAAAGGTGAGTCCAAACTAGCTAGTCGGGATCCTAGGACACCAACTCGGTCCTTATTGCTTGTCGGCTCAAGACTCACGGGTCCATAGACAAGTCATGCACCGTCGTTTCCTGCCACTGCAGCCAACATGTGAATATTGCAGTTGTTGGGGATCAAACTCGTGATTGCGGGCACCACAGCTCTGGTTCCATTTGTAGAGATTGTAAAAACTAGATTTTGTTAAAATCGAGTTTAAAACATTTAATCTTAAAATCAACGGAGTCGAGTCGAACTCTTTCCTTAATTCTAAAAATTGCTTGTAGCACTAAGTGTCTTTATTAAGTTGTACTCTTAATAAAGTCTATCAACTTTAGTATTAATGAATACTCCCGAGACTTTGGAACATGGTTTTATCGGAACTTTTATGGTGTGTAATTTTATTTTTCTTTATACAATATGGAATTTATTCCTATTCTGAATATTGTATATCAAAAAAATGATGAAAAAAATGAATGAGGAGTGACTATATTTATAGTAGGCGAAAGGGTGAGAGTTGCGAACAGACACACCCGTTCGAACGGATACACCAGTTCGCGAGATGCACCCATTCGCGTAGGTGTCCATATTCAATGAATCTGGTTCACTTAATTTGGATCGAAATTAATTTGGTTCACTTAATTTGGATCGAAATTAATTTGGTTCACTTAATTTGGACCGAAATTAATTTGGTTCACTTAATTTGTTGATTTTTTATGTGTTCAACTTACACATTTTTACCTCTCATTTCTCATTCATTTTAATTCTAATTTTGGCATTTGAATATTCAAAATTATAGTCCAAACTACAACATATTCAATGCAATTATAATCCGGCGATTCCGGGCAACGACCTTGGCAGAAAACTCGCCGAAAATGTGATGAAAGTCATTGATCGAAAATTTGTGTTCCAACAATCTCCCATGTGAATAGAAATGATCATAAACATATGAAGACTCTAGATACTCAAAAGAATATACTGACTAGATTCTATATGAAGCTATACAGAAGGATTTTTGAGAGTATTGCAAAAAATCACTGCATCTGAGTTGGTAGAATTCGCCTTGAACCAGTCATAGTTAATATATATCGGATTTACTCGGCCAGGGAGTGAACGCGATGTCTTGAACCCCCTGGGCTTTGGTGTAAACCTAGACAATATGTATAACACATTTTCATTTTCTCACAGAAACTAAGTTCTTTATTGTGTTCATTTTGGCCATGAACAAACCTCGTATCATGGATGGCTTGGAGAGATAGCATTTCCTTCTCCCTCCTAGAATCGGCCTTATTCACACTCATTTAGGTGATCTGCCAATAACTTTTGCAAAAGTATCATGTAATACTCATCTCAAAAAGTTATGGAATCATTAAAAGATTTTACGCTTAACCTATTTACGAACATGATTACACTGTTTCATCATCAAACTTTTTAAGTTGGTAACTGGGTAGAGGGACTAGTCTCACAATGTTTGGGTAGATTTAGTTTGAAGTTGTTGTCCCCTTAAACCTATTTCTTGGGATCTCCAGTCAGTTAGGTAGGGTTAACATCAAATTTCATCTTTACTTATAGGCTTTTAAACTCATTCCTCGTGATGATCTCTCTACTTGATCTCTTGCCAAACCTTTAGTGAACAGATAAGCTAGGTTATCGGCATATTTGATAAAAGCTATCGTGAGTACTCCTATTGAGATCAAGTTTCTAATGGTCTTATGTCGTCGTCTTATGTGACAAAATTTGCCATTATATAACATACTTTGTGCCTGAGCGATAGCTGATTGACTATCACAGTATACACGTAATGCAGGCACGGGTTTTTCCCACATGGGAATATCTTCCAAATTTTTTTAAAATCCATTTAGCTTCTTGAGCTGCCTTATCAAGAGCTATAAACTATGATTCCATAGTTGACTTTGCGATTAATGTTTGTTTAGAATATTTCCAGGTTACTGCGGCACCAGCTAAGGTAAAGATATGTCCACTTGTGGATTTTTCAGTTTTTGGAGTCTGCTATCCAGTTTGCATCAATGTATCCTTCCATAATTCTTGGTTCTTTACCATAGTGAAAACCATAGTTTTTAGTATGACATAGGTGATCTAATACTCTAGTTATAGCTTTCCAATGTTTATGTCTTGTATTACTACTATAGCGGCATAGTACATTCACTGCATGCGCTAGGTCGAGTCTAATACAATTCTTTAAGTACATTAGACTCCCGATTACTCTTGCATATTCAACTTGGTACACTACAGTTATTGGATTTTTAGTCAAGTGAATATTAGAGTCTATCAGAGTTTTCGCATTTTTACTCGAACATTCTTTAGATTTATCAAGTATCTTTTGAGCGTCATGAGATTGTGATAAGATTATGCCTTTAGAATTTCTATGGATTTTAATCCCAAGAATGACGTCCGCTACACCCATGTCTGTCATATCGAAGTTTCAACTAAGAAGACTCTTAGTTTGATTAGTCATACTTTTATTGCTACCAATAATGAGCATGTCATCAACATATAATCCCAACAAAATGTATCCATGTGGAGTACTTTTGATGTATATGCATTTATCATATTCTTTGATAGTAAACCATTTGACATCATTAAAATGGTCAAATTTTTCGTGTCATTGTTTCGGAGCTTGCTTGAGTCTGTATAGTGACTTAACAAGTCTAGAAACTTTGTGCTCTTGTCCTGGAATGACAAAACCTTCAGGTTGTTTCATATATATTATCTCTAAAAGGTTGTTTTACATCCATTTGATGAATTTCAAGGCCTCGTAAGGCCGCGATTGCAACCAACGTTCAAATAGACGTTATCCTTGTTACCGGAGAATAAGTGTCAAAGAAATACAATCCTTCTTTTTGGAGGAATCCTTGCACTATAAGTCGTGCCTTATACTTTTCTATGGTGTTATCGGGTTTTCGTTTTGTTTTGACATTCCATATACACCCTAGTGCTTTAGACCCTACGGGTAAATCGATTATTTCATAAATATTATTTTGTAGTATTGAGTCGATTTCACTATTGACGGCTTCCTTCCAATAAGGTGTGTCTGGTATAGACATAGCTTCTGTGTATGTTCTGGTTCGTTCTCTGCGAGAAAAACCATCATAAAATCATCTTCGAAGGATTTTTCCATACGAGCTCTTGTGCTTCGCCAAGGTTCAGCTTCTATTTTTTCACTTTTGGAGAAGTTCCAAAGTGCTTGCCTCATTTTTGAGGAATCTACTTCTCTTTGTTCAATTGTCCGTTTTGGACGTTGTGTTTCCTTATAAGGAAAAATGTTCTCAAAGAAAGAGGCATTCCGTGATTTGATGAATGTATTGACATGAATATCATGTATATTTGATTTATGAGCACTGCTATTGTGTGCATAGCCAATGATAATATAATCAATGGTTTTAGGTCCAACGGTGACCTTTTTCGGAGGTGGTTGGGATGTGATTATATGTTGATGACATGGTTCATTACCTGTCCAAAGTTCATAAGGCGCTGTGCTTATTTTGCTTATTTGGTATTTTGTTCAATATGGTATTTGTAGTAAGCAAAGGTTCCCTCCACATTGACTGGGGTAACCCAGATTCTTGCAACATAGCATTCATGATCTCTTTGAGAGTGCGGTTTTTCCGTTCCGCGAAACTGTTAGATTCTGGGGAGTAAGGAGCGGTAGTTTGATGAATGATCCCATGTTCTTTTCAGAACTAATTAAAAGGACCACCATACTCACGTCCTCTAACACTTCACACTACTTTAATAGTTTTACGTAGTTGATTCTCAACTTCACACCATACTCATGTTCTTTGCCATGCTTTTTGAAATTTTTTGATGAAGTCGGTTTAAGGGAGTCTGTTTTTCTTTTCCCTTTCAATTGACTTCAACCATATTGATTGTATGTTGCTTTGAAGGAGCGAAGTTGGTAAGGTTTCGCTCTTCTATTCGAAGTTGCATTATGACATCTGATAGCGACATTATTTTCTTCTTATGCTTCAAGTAATTCTTGAAACTTTGCCAGCTTGGAGGTAACTTCTCAATGAAGTAGTTGACCGTGGATATTTCATTGATCATCATCCTTTTGGTTGAAATCTCATGACAAATAAGACTCAGTTCGTCGACTTGTTCCATGATGGGTTTCGAGTCCACCATCTTGAAGTAAAGTAACTTCGCGACGACAAATTTCTGACAACCAGCATCGTCAGACTTATATTTCTTCTCTAAGGTCATCCAAAGTTCTTTAGTGGTTTGTGCCTCCTGATTGTACACTTTGCACACTGGATCAATGAGGCGGCCTAAAATCCAACCTCGGCATACGAAATCATGATGCTTCCGGGCATCTACAGCAGCTTGGTCGTGAGCATCTATATTTCCAAAAGGAACGATCGGTGGATCTTCCTTTTGGAATTTGTCAGCATTCATATTGCTCATGCAGAAGAGCATTTTGTTCTGCCACCTCTTAAAATTCTTCCCGTCGAATTTCACTGGAAATAAGCCTTGTGCCATTGCAGCGGGCATTTGAGACATTCCTAGAAAGGGATCTTTCTGAAATGATGGCTGAGGCGTGAAGCCAATAGCTGTAGAGCCATTGCCAATAGCTGTAGAGCCATTATTTTGTCCTTCAGCACGAACATTCGTCAATCGACGTCAGTATTATCGATATGTATTTGCGAGATAGAAACCGTAAACTGTCACTAATGATTATCGTAGCAACATTAAAAAAGATTATGAACTGGTAATAAATTTTTAAAACCGTTAAAACTCGAATCCGATTTAAAGCGGTAGCTTAAAGGCGGATTTTTAGAATTAAGATTGTATGGACCATAAAAACCGGATTTTGTTAAAATCAAGTTTAAAACGTTTAATCTTAAAACCAACGGAGTCGATTCGAAACTATTTCCTTAATTCTAAAAATTACCCGTAGTACGACGATTTACCTCAATTTTAGAGTACGAGGAGTGGTTGTATTTATAGTAGGCGGAAGGGTGAGAGTTGCGAACGGACACACCCGTTCGAACGGACACACCAATTCGTGAGATGCACCCATTCGCGTAGGTGTCCAGATTCAATGAATTTGGTTCACTGAATTTGGACCGAAATTAATTTGGTTCACTTAATTTAGACCAAAATTAATTGGGTTCACTTAATTTGGACCGAAATTAATTTGATTCACTTAATTTGTTGACTATTTGTGTGTTCAACTTACACATTTTGACCTCTCATTTCTCATTCAATTTAACTCCAGTTTTAGTATTTAAATTTTCAAAATTATATTCCAAACTACAACATATTCAATGCAATCATAATCTGGCGATTCCGGACAACGACCTTGCTGGAAAACTCGCCGGAAAAGTGACGAAAGTCACTATACGAAAGTTTGAGTTCCAACACCATTACCACCTGAGCTAGACGCTCCAGTCATTCTTAGAAAAGTTAGGAATAAGAAATAATGATTTATGGATATTGGTGGGCTTTCTTAGTTCTGCAGATTAAAGAGAGGTAGCTTTCAAAAAAAAAGTGTGAGGTCACAGAGATCCGTTGATAAAGTTTGATTATATATAAGAACTTGTAGATTGATGTGATCCAACAATGAGTACTTATGGGTGTGTTTGAGTTTTATCAAGAGAGTAACAAGAAGTTTTCTAATGATCGATTAAGGTCTTTAAGGTTATGATACTATGTCCTTGATTGGTCGAGCATAAATGAGAACATTATGCTTCATGTTTATTCAATTATGTTTATTTAGATGAGCATTTAGCATATGCTCATGCTCCTAAATGCTTTTCACCTCTATGCTTTCAGAAGGAGCTTTTCCCGAGCATAGAGCATTAAACAAAATATATATTAACAAAAATTAAATTATAAAATTATAAGATAATAATTTAAATATAGAAATAACTAATGACATAAAACATATCAAATCATATAATATATTTATTATATATAATACTTTAAAATAAATATTTTTTTTGATAGTTAGATGCAATTTTTATATAATCACATTATGCTCTACCAATCAGTAACTTATGTATATTAAATAAGAACATACAACTTCTGCAGGATACTGTTTATAATGCATACAACTTCTGCTTTACTATATGTATTCCCAATGAGGGCCTATGTCTTGTTGCAGGTAAGTGGAAAGTGCGTTGGGATAGTTGGATTGGGGAGCATCGGATCACTAATCGCCACAAGACTTGAATCCTTTAGCTGCATCATCTCATACAACTCAAGAAGTCAGAAACCGGACATTCCATACCGATACTACCCCGACATTCTCTCCTTAGCAGCCAACAACGATGTCATTATCCTTTGCTGCTCTCTAACTGATCAAACGCATCATATTGTGAACCGAGAGGTGATGGAAGCGCTTGGAAAGGACGGGGTTATAATCAATGTGGGACGAGGAGGACTGATTGATGAGAAGGAGATGGTGAAGTGTTTAGTCGAAGGAGTGATTGGTGGTGCCGGTTTAGATGTGTTTGAGAACGAACCGAAAGTTCCTGAGGAGTTGTTTGGTTTGGACAATGTTGTATTGTCTCCACATATTGGTGTGGCCACGCCAGGTTCTTTGAACAATGTTACGGAGGTTGCTATAGCTAACTTAAAGGCGTTTTTCTCGAACCAGCCTTTGATTTCCCCGGTTCAATTGGATTGATGAATCGTCTGGTTTAATCAAAATGGTTAATAACCAATCTATTCTTACTTAACACAAAACGATTAAGAAAAATAAAGTGGCATGTTGATTATTGTATCCCTATTATTACAGGAAACCGGACACGCTCATTTGTAATTTGGGAATTATTTGTGAAGGAATTAAACTACATTTTATTATTTTGTGTTAAATAAATTCTTCATTCCATATTATTACATGTGCTAATTGCTATCTTAAACTTCGATATGTGTTTAAAAGAAAAAACTTCGATATAACTTTGTGACAAAAAAAACTTCAAACCCTACTTCCGTCGACTATTAACATCAACAAGTCCATTGTACAATTTTGGATTTATGAATCATGCTAAAAGCATTGATTTTTGTAGTACTCTTTTGGCTCATGAACATCTTTCAACATTTTGTTAGTTTCTGTAATATGTGTAGTGACTAAGACACAGATACGACACTGGACGGAAACACAGAGAGTTATCAAA
>OVBE01013513.1:226-12659 GCA_900406425.1 Iberis pinnata
AAAAAATGGGAAAAGCAGATGGGGAAGTTCCATCCCTTGACGAGTTAGATAGCATACTCTCACGTGTTAAACCTGGGAAATGGGATCTAACGGAAATGATGATGTTGTGTAGGTTATGTTGCATACATGTTTTCATTTTTGGAATTCATGCAGGTTCAAGGATTCCATTAACCCTTGCGAAGAGAGTCGTTGATGTAGATAATTTTGACAAGTATCCCTGGGGTAGAGAAGCTTTCACCTATTTGGTAGATTCCATAAGGACTACCGACTTCTAGAACTCGTCTCAAACCATTCAAGGTTTGATTCATGCTGTTTACATATGGGTGTTTGAGTCAGTTCCCGGGCTAGGTGTTTTTGTGGGGAATTGAAGAGATGTCAGTGAAGGACCATCTCTTCTCTATTGGCAGGGTTCTCGTAAATGATTTACGTTTGCTGACTTCATTGTTGATGAAATTCAGAATCACAAAGAGGTATTTCCATTGAAGAATTTGTTTCTTTTTCACTTTTATTTTACATTGTAGTTTAATATAGTATTATAGTTTTATGGCAAATTGCAGTTTTATTTAAAACTGTCGTTTTCCTTTTGCAGTTTTATTTACGTATTGTCGTCTTAATTTTGGAGAAATCTTGTTTTCTTGAGTATCATGGTTGATTACCAAATCATTTTGTATTTTGTAGGTTCGTTTCAGACATATGATCCTAGTCTCCGTGGAGAAAATGTACCCTATTTGGCCTGACAATAATGTTCAAGATGATCCTAGGCTTGATAAGTTGATTGTTGATCTCATGAAGGATGCCTTGGTCCCAAACCAATGGCCTGTTGAAATTAATGATTCTCAGATTGTGTTGAATGAAGAGGGAGTAAAAAAGAGAAAATTTAATGAGATTAAAAAAACAGAGAAGCTTACAGGACAAGTTGAACAAGGCCCTTTGAAGGTTAGTGGTGACGAGGTAGTGATGGGGTTGGTGTAGTCCCTGACTAGGCTTCCAAGGATTGAAGCAACTATGAACCATCGGTTTACCATTTTGGAAGGAAAGATTGATGCACTACAAGTTGATGTGCGGAAGTTGAAGGAGAGAAAAGGAAGGTCTACTCAACCACTACATATGGATTTGGAAGCAGAGACACCGGTGAGTGTGATATGCCTTTTCAAAATAAATCTCATTGGTTTGTTTTTGCCATTATTTTATTTTTTTATAACAGGAGATTATATTTTATAAGCAGTCTTGGCTATGCTATCAAGAGGTCTACTCAACCACTACAATACGAGATACTTTTCGTTCCTCTGCAGCTGTAATTGCATGTTCGCATGGTATTCGCTCGAGGTCAAACCTACGACAAGAACACTTCTTATCTTTTAAGTTGACAATATGTATTGATGTAGGACCTGTTACTTTAACTTGATCTGCATCAATTTCCTGCACTGATAGAAGCTTAGAATATTCCACATGAGCCTGCAAAGAAACAATACAACTTATTGTACGATGAACCGTAAATGAAATGAAAACACAATTGTTGTCTGTTGTAATTGTTACCTCTAGCAATTTCTCAACCCCACGGGTTAATTTTGTTTTCAATTTCATTGCATCTGCCCTCCTGCCAGCAAACCATCTTGTCATCATCCCTCGTATAACTTCTAGAAGCCGCACGATGGTTAAATTCCTTGCCGGTGACAGTACTTTGTTCATTATTTCAGACATGTTGCTTGTTAACAGGTTATATCTGTCTCCCAGGAAATGCACGCACGTCCATAATTTGACATTTGCTTTCTCAAGGTACTCGTGAAGTTCATGGTTGAGCTCTTGAATCCTGGCGTAGACGCTTTGAAAGTCCACGAGTCTGAACACATATGCAGCATGTTTAACCAAACAGAATGCTTCTTTGCCCCTATAGCGAACTAAAATGTTTTTGTAAAAATGGTACGTGCATATGCCACGACTGGATTTGGGGTACACTAAACCAATTGCTCTACCGATGGATTTGTGACGGTCATATATAATGGCAAGGCTTTCGTCATCTGGAATAACTGAACTTAATTCCCTATAAAACCATTCCCACGATTCATCGTTTTCTGTATCAACAATTGCAAAGGCCAAGGGAAAAATTTGAAAATTCTCATCTTGTGCTGTTGCGGTAAGTAGTGTTCCCTTATACCTTCCTTGCAAAAAAGTTCCATGAAATCCATTGATACTAGCACTAAATGAAAGGAACAAATTTTTGAACCTGTCGTCTTCATCTACTGAGTACATGGCATGTGTCCCCAGGTTGGCTCTTTTAATCATGTACAAATATGCAGGTAAATCTGCGTATCCTTCCTCAGGAGTGCCACTTACCAAATCCCGTGCATGCCTTAGCGTTTTGTAAGCCTTCCAGTAGTCAACCTACAAGGTGAATGAACACGTCAATGAAAATAAATCGGCCACGTATGTCAAAACTCTGTAAGGTAACTGAAAATATGCGACAATAATATAAATCTTATAGATCTATTCCCTTGATGTTAAATCGTTTATTCAAAGCATCTGATATGTGTGTAGGCTACACACTAGGCCCGACACCCCAAACATAGTCCTTGTACATAATTCCTAGTATCTCTGCACTTGCCTGTCTTGTTCTGGACGCTCTGAGCATCACAGAACATGTATGTTCGGAAGTGTAAGTACGCACATGAAATCTGGATCAATCGTCAATTGGTGTTGCTCAGAGTTTTCATGAACAACCGCTTACCCAACATTTCACCAATAACAAGAACGGTGTCGATTTGTAAACGTTGTAATCGAACCTCTCAATCACAGTCAACATTTTCAACCTCTCCTCCAATTGCTCCCTTGTGTCAAAACTATCACCAACTCGTATTTTGAATGAATCAATATGGAAACTTCGTAATTGGTGTTTCCGATTTCCATCACTTCTGTAGACGTTTGACGCACACATCTTCTTCATTTTCTCTATCTCTTCTACCTCGTCTGGACTCACTCCATACTCTGCGAAATTCTCATCCCCTGAGTCTATTCCATCCGAATCATCGCAATAATCAAATATTATCTCATCTAATTCCTCTACACTGTCTTCCTTTGAATCTTCTGTAACAGCTTCCTCCTACGGAGGATGTCTTCTTTGCGGTCCTTTCGTTGCAGGAGTTCTCATTTCAGGACCTTCAGTAGCTTCACCCTTTGAGATAGGTGAAGCCTTTTATTTGATCTCAACACAGAGACGAACCGGTCCATCGTTTGACTGACATAGGAATGTTCTCAAATGTCTGGCATTGGTTACATACACCGGAGGTTGATCCGGAGGTAAGAAACTCTAAACCTTCTTCGGTAGCATGTAGCTCAAATTGACATCATAATGGGTTCTCTCTATTTCGTAGTATTCAAGAACCATATCCATCAATTCTTCGAAAGATAACTTTATTTCAGCTAACATCGACCTAGACCCTCGAGAGCTGTCGACAACAAACATATTCCTACCATTACTATGTGTCCACTTCCAACAAAAAAGTATCAGTTGAACTTGCGACATTTCGTCAGTATAATTAACGAATCCAAACACAAAAATTGAAGATCTCGATGGTGGTCTCTGCAATTGAAGAACTCGAAGGTCGTTGCACAAATTGAAGCTCTCGATCATGGTACCTGGAAACTGAAGATGGCGATTGTGGTTGAAGCAATTGAAGGTGTCGATGGTTGTTGAGGTAATTGAAGTTGTTGAAGTTGAAGGTGGTTGAGGAAATTGAAGATGTCGGGGATGGAGATGTACGGCAATGGTCGATATACCCAATGGATACTGTTATCAAGAAAACGACGGCGTATCATGACGGTAACAAGGAGGCTGAAGGGTTTAATAAATCTGCAATGTTGAAAACAATTATGCAATGCACGAAACTAATCTGCAACAATGTCAGCAAATCTGCAACATCCAAACGTATTATCTTGTCAAATGTTTGTTCAGGTTCCATGTTTGTCAGACTTGGTGTTTTCCAAGGTAGGTTCTGACCAAAGTAAATTAAATTTTACTTTTTTAGGTATTTTTTCATCTTTATTCAATTAAGAAAACGAAATTATTTCGGCTATTATTAACAAGGGGTACTGTTAACATGAAAATGACGACATATCATGACGGTAAAAACAAGGCGAAAAGGTTTAATAAATCTATAATGTTGAAAAGCACTTAGCAATGGTCGAAACTAAACTGCAACACGTAAAACATATCGGCAACAAACAACAAATCTTCAATGCTTAAAATATATCTGCAGCGTTTTGAAAGAATTCTGCAATGATGTCAACAAATCTCCAACATTGAAACGTATTGTCTTGTCAACTATCTGTTCAGGTTCCGCGTTTGTCAGAGAACCTACTTTTTCCTTTAATAGGTTCAGACCTACTAAATTAAATTTCACTTTTTAAGGTATTTTTTCCTCTTTATTAAATTAAGAAACCGAGATTATTTAGCCTATAAAATCTCATTCGTCTCCAATATAACTTTCTTATCTAACACTTATTTCTCTCGTAAAAATTAGATCTACATCCATATTTACATCATGAGTGCATCAAATTCCATGGAACACAAGAGGAGAGTCAGGGTCATTGTCGAAAACCAGCAGGGGTGGAAAGACATTTATTCAATGCGTGTTCATTGTCGCATGAGGAAACTCATGGCTCACTATTGCGAGAAACATTTCCTAACCTATAGCGCTATCAGATTTGTGTAGGATGGCCGCCGCCTTGGACCAAATCAGACACCTAATTCGGTATTTCAAATCAGAGTAGTGCCAATTTATTATAACTACTGCAGAGTTGTTAAAACCAGTATTGATTTATTATAATAGATGTAGATTTATTGTTTGCATTTATAGTTGGTTGCAGGTTTTCGGTTGCAGATTTACTTATGCGTTGCAGATTTATTTTAATCAAAAATAAAGAACTGATGAACGTGTTTTTTTCCAGTTGCATTTCGAAGACGAGACAATAATTAATGTGTTCTCGAAGATGGTCGGTGGTTGTGGAAATTACGTTTAACTCTCTCTCTCATGTGCTTTGCCCAGTTTATCTTTTTTTTTTCATTTCATTTGACGATGTATGTTTTTGTACCGGTTTAAGACTAGTTTATAGCGTTTTTTTTTTCCAACCTTGCAATTTATTTTCTCGCATTGCATGTAATAGCGGGCTCTAAATGTTGCAAAATATGCATCGTATGTTGGTCGTACTATTTCAACAAGTTGTTGTCGTTGAACAACATTTGTTTTAATAGTGCAAACAACATACTATATCAACATTCTCGCAACATTTAGAGTTCGTTACTACGTGCAAACTGCATACCCAATATGAAAAAAACTGCAATGGAAATTAACGATGCCTTTAATCCAATTACGAAAACTGCAACGGAAATTACGAAAAACTGCAATGCAAACTACGTACCTAATTACGAAAAGTTCAAAATAAATAGAGGGTTCCAAAACATAAACATAAACATATTGTCATTAAAAACATAAAAATAAAATAAGCACATGAACATCGAAATTAACGAAGCTTTTCATCCACTTGACGGTCCTCCAGACCCACCCTGGTCATTTCCCAGATTTGGAGGTCCCATCTGCGCCCACTCTTCATACAACTTCTTCTCCCTTGAACACAACCTGTTCAATTCCGACCCGATGTCATAACCCTCCGCCGAGATCTGCTTCAGAAGAACACACACTTTAGCATTTTTGCGTTCCCATTTGACCATAGCTCGATAAGCTTCATCCATCGCCTTCATACGGTTATCCATTCTATCGATCCTCTCCTGGTAATGTTTGTGGAGTTTCTTGATTTCGTGCTGGTAGTGGATTTTCAACACTTCGGCATAGGCATCATCATCGTCGTCACTCAATGACTACAACAAACCAAACAAAATATTAGTGGTATGTAACCTAAAAAAAATTTATGAATCATGGAACAACCTGTCTTGGCCTCGACCGCTTGTTCTCGACCCAGACTTTCTTTCCCTTGTCCATTTTTTTGTTTGTAAAACCTTATTTGTTGTTAAAAACTTCTCATAATATTTACTCTTATGGTTGGCAGTATTTATAGAAAGTGAAAAGTTGTAAACGAACGGTTGCGATTGTTCTACACGTTTTGTTCTGTCACAATCTTCTTTAATTATGGTTAATGATGACTTTTACTGAAAGGGCACCGTTTTTAAGGTAAGACAATAACCATTTCGAAGTTTCTTTATCATTGCAGATTTGTTTGGTGTTGCAGAATTGTTTCAAAAACTGCAATAAAAAAAACAAATCTACAACAGTAAGTGAAAGGTTGTAAACGAACGGTTACGATTGTTCTACACGTTTCGTGTTCTTTCATGCTCTTCTTTAATTATGGGTAATGATGAATTTTACTGAAAGGGCACAATTTTTTAGGTAAGACAATAACCATTTCGAAGTTTCTTTATCATTGCAGATTTGTTTGGTGTTGCAGAATTGTTTCAAAAACTGCAAAAAAACCATATCTGCAACATTATTAATTATTTATTTAAAATCTTCAAGACGTCGTTTTAATCGTCTCCTATTGTTAAAAGTATCCTTGAATAAAAGCAGAATTTAGGGTTTGTAACTCATTTCCGTTTTTTGTGTCGCATCTTTTGGGTTTTATCTTAACTTTGGGAGTCGATTAAGAAGATTTGAGATATGGGGAGATATAGCTATAGCCTTAGAGATCAAGAGAAAGCCCCTGGTTTCGGTCATCACTCAAATGACGAAGAAGAGGTGAGCATCCCCACTCCACCCACTGGAGTGCAGTTCGATGGTACAGACCCATCCGAATATGGAGCGCCGGTGGTGTGTTACTGTGGTGAGTATGTTGTCCTCCAAAGCGCCACTATCTTTCCGAATGAGGGCAGGTTGTTCTACACCCGTCCTAATCAAAATGTAAGTGTATTGCCGATTATTTTTCTTTACTTGCAGAGTTCTTTTTTAATTACATATTTGTTTACAAAACTGCAATAGACATATTAAACTGCAATATTAGGTTAATCTAATTTCCTATTTCGGCTGCATACTCCTATTGATTGATTGTTATTGTCCTAGGATGGTGGATGCCACGTTTGGAAGTGGTGGGACATGGCAGTTATCGAAGAAATGAAAAATGCACGCGATCAGACTGAGAGCGCTCTCATACAAGAGGTTAATAAGTTTGAGCAACTAGATTCTTTGCAAGACCAGGTGCTTCAGACCAAAGCCGACATGGTAGACTTACAGAAGAAGCTAGATGTGCTTTGTGTTGTATTGGTTGCCGTCATTATATCTTTTCTAGCGGTCTATCTCGTCATTTGATAGACCGATTTGTAATCCAAAAATTTCCAAATAAAATGTAACTTTGGTTCCGTTATGTGCATAAAAAATAGGTAACTCTCGTTTCAATATCGGCAAAACAATCTCCGGGCAAAACATATCTTCAATACACTAGAAACGACGTCGTACACTTTCACAAATATCGAAAATTTTAAAGGGAAAAGAAACTCTACAGTTTGTGTAATACGATGTCGTATTACACCAATATGAAAAATCGGAGTTGAATAATCTGTGGTCACAACATCTCTAATAGACTCAAAACGACCTCGTATAATATAGCCACTGCACATGTACTGATATGACGTGGTTTCAGTACGTCTCGTAAAACGACGTCGTATCCTTCCACCAATATGAAAATCGGCCATGATTTTTCAAAATCGTCAGTACAACTACCGCAGATTTTTCAAAAATCTGCGGTCAAAGGATATCGGAAAAATCTGCGGCAAACAAATATGCGGTAACGTAAGGGTTAGATAGGTAAGGAAAAAAGTCAGCGATAACGTGTTCATTAAATCTGCGGTCATTGCAGTTTTAACCTAAATCTGCGGCCAAAGGGGTTAACCTGGCAATTTCGGAAACTGATAAAATCTGCGGCCACGACTAACAATTATGCAGGCAAAATATAAAAATCTGCGGTTTCAAAGATATTTGCAATGCAAAAAATATATGCTATGTGAATAAAAATTGGCGAAAAAAAATCTGCTTTGTAAGAAATCGGCAGTGTTATTAAAAATTATGCGACAAAAAATCTGCATAAGTGAAAAAACCGGCGGTGACGTCTACGAAACTGCGGTGACGTAGGTGTGGCGTAAAAAATCTGCGGTCAAATAGAAAAACAAATCTGCCAGAAAAATCGGCGAGGAAACAAATCTGCAATGCAAAAAAAAATATGCGATAACAAATCTGCGGCAACAAATCTGCAACTTAAAAAATTCGGTAGACCAAAAATTCGCAGAAATTTTTTTCCCTCCAAAAAACACGGTGGTCATTTTGTAAATATTGGATACCTTTTTTCTCTCTCATCTATTTAATTTTTTTTCCAATTTTTTTTGTTTGTTCATGACCGAAGGGTACAATCGGGTTTATCAAAAATTGAGTTATTTCTAGCAATTAAATAAAATATTAGGTTACCTGAGCAATTAGTATGAATATGTAGATCAAGTAAATAATTTTGCCAATAATAAATGATAATAGAAATCGGTGCGACGGTTTAGAATTCAGAAACTAATACATTGAACCACTTAGAACAAAGAAGAAAGGTTTCGTCTACGGCAAAGTGATTAACGAATAAATGGTTATTAGCCACTTAGTATTTGCTTAAGCACTATCAAAACTAAAATGTCTTTTTTTATTTATTTGCACGAATGAAACAATAGCAATGAAATAAAGGAAGATGTCACTTCCAATACTTTATTTGAATAACATTACTTTAAAGTTTTTGAAAAACGATTGCAAAGACAGCATGGGCTAGCATTTGGCAGTTTGATAAGAACAAATTCTGAGTTCGCGCGGTAGATACACTACAGTCAGAATTAGAGAACAAATCACAGAGAATCAAACATAACTCACACAGTCAGCATCTCTTATTTCGATTATTTCTAGTCTTAATTAACTTCCTTTAAGGAATTTTTAACGCTAATCAAAAGCCTCCAGCAATGAGGACGTAGCTGTTCAATTTTATCACTGATTCAATGGAATTGGTTCAGCTCGTGAAAAATCCCTCCGAATGGCCCGCATTCGCGGCAAAGGTAGCAGAGTTCAAATCGCTCAAGAATACATTCAAACAATTCAAGCTCATTCACGAAGGAAAATCCTGGAACAAGAAAGCGGATTTCCTCGGTAGATCAGCAAGAGAGGCAAATGTTTTATTTTCCTTTGTTGGCTCAATTCCACCCATTGGGTGGCCTGTAACTTAAATTTACTGTTAATGAAATTTCATCTCCAAATTCTTATAACACCAACAATATCATAAGAGTAATAAACTTCAGATAGAGTAAAAAGTCTTAATTCTTATAATCTTTTAGACAGTTTTAGACGTTAAGGATGGTTCTTTGCATAGTAAAGTTTGTTTTTCTTGTCCTCCATAAATCAAGAAAGCGCGAGAAAGGAGAGCAAGATGGCGGTTATGAACCAAAAAGAGCAAGCACAAAACCAGTTTAGGCAAACAGAGCAAACACGTAGGTTGAAGTTATGGTGTTTTTAGAGATGATGATGATAGAAGTTTTGTCCTTAATTGTTGACAAGGGTCAAGGAAGATGATTTGTTTCAGATGAGCCTGAAGTCCTCTAAATCCAGCATGCACTGTTGCTTTGCTTAATAGACTCACCACTCTCTTGGACCTAAATACAACTTCTCTAGAATCATTAATAGCCTACCGAGAAACT
This sequence comes from Iberis pinnata, assembly GCA_900406425.1. Lineage (NCBI taxonomy): Eukaryota > Viridiplantae > Streptophyta > Magnoliopsida > Brassicales > Brassicaceae > Iberis > Iberis pinnata. The sequence goes on from OVBE01013513.1 coordinate 9,939, forward strand.
GCAAGGCAGAAGCTGAAACATTCACAATAACATGGTTTATATTTTTGTATTTCCTTCTATACTCTTGCAATCTTCTACTACCCCATTTTTTGTATCCATTTAATATCATGGTGATGATCGCCAATGCACTATTAATTGTGAAAATGTGTTGGAGAAATCTTCTGAGACATTTTATGTATCTTTTAAATAAAAGATGGCTTCCTCGGCCCTAGCTGCACCTAAATACTTGCAATGGATTCAAGTATATTCTTTCTGCTTATTCCAGCATTGTTAAAGTCATTATGCACTCTGTCTAAAAATACTTAGTGCCATGAAACAATGCCCTGCAAAGAGAACCATCAAGTAAATAACAAAAACAAATACTCAAATGTTCAATCATAAACCACTTAAATAAACAGATTATATTGATACTCAAACTGCAAGGTCAATTCTTGTAAGTAACAATATGTACTGAAAAAAAGTAACAATATGTAAATGAAAATTTAATAAACTACTCATTGGATGTCTATTTATGAAAGGGTATAGTATAAACACAATTTAAAGCATGTTTGAGTTTGAGTTTTTATACATTTGAAGCTTGGAGAACTCAAAGCTTGTTATGACTCCATGATAACAAAGTCATGATTACTTTGTATAATGAGGAAAACAATTGAAAAACAAAGATGAAATCAATTTAGAAGAAGTCATTAGGTAAAGTTATTAATTGTGTCTTAAAATAGCAAACCACAATAAGTTTGAATGTAGGAGTTTTTGTATAATATTGATTCAACTTCCAAAAAGCGTTTTCCAGAAAAATGAATTAAGAATCTTAGAGAGATTCAATGGAAGACGACAACATTCAAAATAACGAACAACAATCTGATACAAAGAAACAACCTGGATTGCCTAAAGATCCCATGGATTTCGGAAGATTTGAAAACAAAATCTTAAAGCTTTAGATTCTCCAGAGAAAGTGTTTGGCTTTAATCAAGAAAACTAACCTGAAGCTAAGAAAATGGAGAAACCAGACATTATTAACAATCAATAGTAGAAGCCCTAACCTTTTCATCAAGTAGTGATAGATGTAGATGTTGGAGAATCTTTCTTCTACATCTATTAGTTGCTTCCCAAAGTCCAATCGAACACACAACGCTGCAATGAATGCATTTTTCTGAAGATTGCCCTGTGATACAGGGCTAGAGAGCGGTTGCAGTATAAGGCATGTATAAATTTTCTCTGAAACAATCAAAGTCTAACTGGATGAGTCATTGCCGAAGATTATTCTGCAACAAAGATGTTTGGTCAGATTCCAATTGTAAAGGAAATATATAAAAGCGTTGAAAAAAGGGCTGGAAGAAAGGGTGTAGACGTTTGTGGAGAAAAGATTCTATTGAACAGTGATGACAAAAGGTTGCGATGTCTGAGGAATATAATATGTGAAAAGAAATTGGGCATCAACTCTTTTTTCATGAAAGAACGGACTCCTTTATTTATCGGTTATGCAAATACATCGAGTGAATCAACATACCAATAAGGTAAAGAAGTACCAACAAAAGAAAAAACAACATTGCGATCTCGGGATCGCTTAGCTACCAAATCATCTCTAGAATTCAAAACCAATGGCTGATGAAATAACTAGAAATCTTCATAGTGATTCCAGAGTGTAGAAAGCTCTTGTAACTCGGTTGTGAAAGCAGGCCACTCCGCATGTGCATGCAACATTTGTATTTATTAGGAAAACACCACAAATTCTCCCTTTCGATCTCAGTGTCTTCATCTCCCAGAGTAAGTTGTGTAGTTCGGCGTATAAGGGGGATTGACACCGCGCGTACCCCATCATACCCAAAATGTCTACCGTGCTATCCTGGAGTTGTAGTACCCATCCTATATCACATGTACGACTCCATTGTTTCCATGATCCATCAATGTAGCAAGCCACTGGATTATTCCTCCAAAATGACGTGCTTGGGGTCCTTGCAATGTTTCCATGCACCCTTTTATGTTGGTTAGAAACATGTTGCCGTTCATTAGCTGAAAACCATTCCCGGAATTCTGCATCAAATCTTGTATTCAAAATATTAGACCAATATGTCAATCCCGAAATTTAGGATTATCCATTAGTTAAATTTTATGTGACCTATTTCCTAACAATTTAAAAGGGACACGTGGCACAATTCTAAGAAAGGAAACCCATCTTTTATTATATGTACTAGATGATATCCCGCGCTATGCGCGGAAATATGTTATAAAATATTAAGTATGACTTAAATTTTATGTATTATTATAGTTTTTTAAATAATGATTATAGAATTTTTCCACTATATTTATATAAATAAGAAGTAAAAATGTGATGATTTTGTAGAAAATATCTAATTATATAACATAAAATGTAATAAACATATTATTTTTTATTTTTTATTTTTATATAGTATATATAGATATTTTAAAATATATGTTAGATTGGTTTATTAATTAAAATATACATATTTAATAATATAAACTTTATAGGCATATTTTAAATTTAATATAAATAGTTTTATATTATTTAAATATAAAAAACTTTAAATTATTTATTTAAAACTTTATTATGTTATACATTATATTTATAGTCTTAGAAAATATATTTTCTCATAAATGAATGTAAAAATAATTTTGTAAAGTAAAATTAAATTAAAATGAATTTCCTAAATAAAAGGAGAAAAAAATCTTGGTTAAGATTTTTAATTTAGATAATGTGTTTGT
>OVBE01013515.1:0-12658 GCA_900406425.1 Iberis pinnata
TACAACTATAGAATTTTAACCACAAGATTAATTATATTTTAGTGATTCTTACATCAATAGATTATTATTTACTAAATATTAACGATAATACAAGTATATATTGGAATACATTCTTGAACTAATCCCAATTTATTTATTTGTTTAAAAGTTTACAGTTAATGCAAATATGCATTACATAAAACAAAAGTATATATGCATATGTAATGACGTTATAAGGAAATAATATAATTTTAAGTTTTATTATATTATTTGTATGGTGAAAAGCATGAGTAATTAAAGATTTATTAGTTAGTAAAAATCATATGTAAAACTCTAGAGAGAATTGACAATTTATATGGTTATTACACCGAATCTATTTATATATCCTTTTAACAAATTCAGGAGGTTTTTAATCAAAAAATTTGGATTGATAATAAACATAATAAAATTCTTCGATGTAATCATGGAAATTTAAATTTTACAATCAAAATGCATCATGTTTTAAGTTTATTGTTCGAATAAAAGTAACTTGATTGAACATAACACTAAACCAACAAGTTATATTAAATAAAACAAAGAGTTTCGCATCTCAATAAAACCCACAATGATTTAGAGGACATATAAAAGTCAAATCATAACATAAAACGAAGATAAATAAAAATAAACATCTCAATGGCATCACAACGACATCTAAAAAAAACATATTAGGGGAACCATATATGTTTTGTAGTGCTAGAGTTAGCAGCAGCAGCAGAAGTGGTGGGTATTTGGTGTTGGTTGTAGTTGTTATGATCAACTAATGAAAAACCCATTTGGTTCATCTCCACTAACATTTGTTGTTGACTTTGATTAGGATCTTGAAGGATTTTTTGTTGTTGACTTCGATTAGGATCTTGAAGGAAGTTGTTGAGAAGATTCACCATTTTCTATACTAGGATTCTGCAAAACCTCCTCCCTGCGGTTTAAGTTTTTAACATATTGATCGATTAGATAACTTAGATCATTAAGATCTAAAATGTTCAAACAAAACATCTCCCTATTTCCAATCACTGATTGGAACATCACTTCTGTCATCTCCAATTCTCGGTTCTCCTTCCATTGTCTTTTGAATTGTTTACATGCTTTTTTGATCATTTGTCTAAGATAAGACTCTTGATCCACCATATTTTTTTGCTGCTCCAGCTCTGGTAGTGACCTAAACTCTGAAATTATACTTTGTACGCCGGAATTCGATGGCCACAGCTCTGGAATAGGATCAAATGGACTGTAAATAATTGTGCATGCTCTGATATCGCATAAAGTTGATAGTTCCTTCACTTTCTTTATCAAACCTCCTCTTCTTTTTTTGAAAGTAGTTTTCCTCAAAGAATCTTTGGAAATTAAAGAAAGTTCCACCTTCCTCTTTGACATGTTTTTCTCTTTGATTTTGATTGTATTTGGGGTTGGAATGTGTTGGATTTTATAGGGACGAAGGTGTCTAAATATTTTATATTTTTAAAATTTCTTTTTTGACATATCTATATTTTAAATAAAGGTATTATTTTATTATTTTGTATTTTATATATGGCATTGTTAGATACTTACAAGATCTATTAGGAAGCATATATTTTTTATAACATAAAATGTGAATTCTAATTGCAAAATATATATACATAGGTACAAAGTCGATTTGCCAAACAAAGAAGTTAAAAAGATAAAAAAGGGAGTGAATATTTTGTAAGTTGTCATTGTATGATTATCAATCACATTTAGTAATAAATCTAACTATACTTAAAAAGAATATTTACGACTAAATTTGACTACAATATTAAAATTTTTGATGAATCATACATGAATAAATTATTATTTACTTTATTTTTGACATGTTAAATTTATTAATCAAAGAATAATTGTCAATATGTACAAATGAATGTTTTGTTCAAGCAGATAATTGTTGGAGGAAAAAATGGTTATAACGAAACTAATGCTTCAACTGGATCATCGTGATTCTGACCAATGAAACATATCCAGTGAACTTCCAAAAATACGTTTTGGAAGAGATGCGTAACTGTTATTGGAAAGTTAGGCAACCACCTCTGCACTATTTTGTCTTCAATCGAGAAGGGTTTGTCCCATCAGGTTTTCCTGTTACTAAGGTCTTAACGAGGCAATATGGTTCAATTATGACCGATGATCGCAAAAAACTAAAGACGCTACAATGAAATCGGAACAACGACAAGTACTTTCCGACAAATTCCTTGAGCTTCGTACATCGCTTACCCACAAAGATGCAAAACACACGATCAGCTCACCAACCGATGAGCTGAACCTTACGAACTCAGCTTGCTAGTGGGCGAGCTGAATAACACACATTCAGCTCGCCAACTAGCGAGATGAATCTTTCGTATTCAGCTCGCCAATTGGCAAGCTGGATCTCGTAAATTTAGCTCGCCGATTGACGAGTTGATTTTTTCTCGAATCCTTCGTCTTTTTCGTATCATTTCGAGATTCCGTTAAAATACTGCTACTAAAATTGTAAAACTTATTCTCTTCGTATGGATATCATGACCATACGATTATTCTTTACGAATCGCGGAAGTTTTGGAAGTCCTTTCATATAAGTTTCGAATCGTATAAAATGGCTAAACGACCGAAGGTATCATTCTCCGGAATGATCGTAAGGATATGTTTATATATTTTAATCATACGAAGCGGTAATGGTTAATTTGTTGTAAGGCCCATATCGTATCGACGCACGAAATACCAAACGGCCCAACGAGGCCTAAAATGCGATAAACAGCCCACTTATGTTTCTAGGCAAGAATCCGGCATAACTTCGATGACGGTCACATCTTGTTCCGCAAGCCATAGAAAAATGGAATCAATTCGGAAAAGGAAAATTTCTGCAAAAGAAAAGGAAAGTTTCCGTTAAAGAATCGGGGACCAGAAAAGGAAAAAGAATAAGCAAGGAGTCTACATAAGAAGGATGAAAGGAGGAGACAAGACATGTTCAACTTTCCGCACCAAAACACTTAGGGTATTTAGGATTTTTTTTTTTTAGAGAGCTGCGACTTAATTAGGCAGTTCGGGGTTCCGCTGTTAATTTTAGGATATTCACCGGTTGTTCTTACGGTTGGAACTGCTGCCTGATTGTAAAACGTTCACAAAAATAAGAATAAGAATCCTCTTTTCCCCATTTCATATTCTTTAAATTTCATACTCATTCGTTTATTTTCGTACTCTGATCTTATTCCTGTTTGACTCATAGAAATTCGGGATCTCTGAAAAGTTAGAGTTCACCCTGACTTTCTGTAACTAACGGATATCGATAGTACGATCTGGGTTACCACAGTTTGGTGCTAGAAGGAGAGGACAAGAGATTTCTTTTACGTCAAATCGCAAGTTCATGCATGACTACTGAAATTCAGAATAACGAACCGCCTCGCGACGGTCTACCGCCACACGAAAACAATGAGCAAACTCCACCGACGAACGTGTTATATATGGCATTGTTAGATACTTACAAGATCTATTAGGAAGCATATATTTTTATAACATAAGATGTGAAATCTAATTGCAAAGTATATATACATAGGTACAAAGTCGATTTGTTAAACAAAGAAGTTAAAAAGACAAAAAGGGAGTGAATATTTTGTAAGTTGTCATTGTATGATTATCCAATCACATTTAGTAATAAATCTAATTATACTTAAAAAGAATATTTACAACTAAATTTGACTACAATATTAACTTTTTTGATGAATCATACATGAATAAATTATTATTTACTTTATAAATATATTATATTAATTCCTACAATAAATAAATATATATATATATATATATATTTTGTTGACATATTAAATCTTTTAATCAAAGAATAATTGTCAATATGTACAAATGAATGTTTTCTTCAAGCAGATAATTGTTGGAGTCAAAAATGGTTATAACGAAACTAATGATTCAACTGGATCATCGTGATTCTGACCAACGAAACATATCCATTGAACTTTCGGAAATACGTTTCGGAAGAGATGCGTAACAATTATCAGAAAGTTAGGCAACCACTTCTGCACTCCCTTTTTCCTCAATCGAGAAGGATTTGTTCCATCGGGTTTTCCTGTTACTAAGGTTTTAACGAGTCAAGATGGTTCAATTATGACCGATGATCGCAAAAAGCTAAAGACGCTACAATGAAATCGGAACGACGAAAAGTACTTTCCGAAAAATTATTTGAGCTCCGTACGTCGCTTACCCACAAAGACGCAAAACACACGATCAGCTCACCAACCGATGAGCTGAACCTTACGAACTCATCTTGCCAGTTGGCGAGCTGAATAACACACATTTAGCTCGCCAACTAGCCAGATGAATCTTTCGTATTCAGCTCACCGATTGGCAAGCTGGATCTCGTAAATTTAGCTCGCCGATTGACGAGTTGATTTTTTCTTGAATCCTTCGTCTTTTGTTTCGTATCATTCCGAGATTCCGTTAGAATTCTGCGACTAAAATTATAAAACTTATTCTCTTCGTATGGATATCACGACCATACGATTATTCTTTACGGATCGCGGATGTTTTGGAAGTCCTTTCATCTAAGTTTCGAATCGTATAAAATGGCTAAACGACCGAAAGTATTATTCTCCGGAATGATCGTAAGGATATGTTCGTATCTTTTAATCATACGAAGTGGTAATAGTAAATTTTTCGTAAGGCCCATATTATATCGACGCACGAAAGACCAATTGGCCGATAAGAATCATAAAATCGCCTAAACTGCGTAACGGCCCAACGAGGCCTAAAACACGATAAACTGCCTACTTATGTTTCTAGGCAAGAATCCGGCCTAACTACGATGATGGTCACAGCTTGTTGTGCAAGCCATAGAAAAATGGAAGCAATTCGGAAAAGGAAAGTTTATGCAAAAAAAAAGAAAGTTTCCGCTCAAGAATCGGGGACCAGAAAAGAAAAAGAACAAGAAAAGAGTCTATATAAGAATGATGAAGGGAGGAGACAATACATGTTCAACTTTTCGCACCAAAACACTTAGGGTATTTAGGATTTTATTTTGTTTTTAGAGATCTGCAACTCAATTAGGCAGTTTGCGGTTCCGCTGTTAATTTTAGGATATTCACCGGTTGTTTTTACGGTTGGAACTGCTGCCTGATTGTAAGACGTTCACAAGAATAAGAATAAAAATCCTCTTTTCCCCATTTCATATTCTTTAAATTTCATACTCATCCTTTTATTTTCGTACTCTGATCTTATTCCTGTTTCATAGAAATTCGGGATCTCTGGAAAGTTAGAGTTCACTCTGATTTTTGGTAACTAACGGATATCGACAGTGCGAATCGGGTTCCCACAGTTTGGCTATAGAAGGAGAGGACAAGAGATTTCTTTTACGTCAAATCGCAAGTTCATGCATGACTACTGAAATTCAGAATAACCAACCGCCTTGCGACGGTCTTCCGCCACACGAAAACAATGAGCAAACTCCACCGACGAACGTCACCGTAGTCAACGTCGATGCAAACACTGCGGTGTCCAAGAAATTTAAGAAGATGTTCTCGGCTCTTGAAATGAAGTCGGAAGAACATGACAAGCTAACTAGCTCTCTTGCGAAACAGGTAGAAACCTTAACCATAAGAACCAGAGCTATTTTCACGAGTATAATTGTAATTTTGTTATCTTATATTTTCAATTTTAAAAATTAATAAATACGTCAAAACTAAATAAATTATTGTATATTATTTGGCTTTCAAAAAACAATCAATAGTGTCTTGGACAAAGCCAATTTTTTACTTGTTTTTTTCAATTCTACTAACTCTATGCTATCAATAACATGCATCACTGTAATTTAAAAATTGATGATAAAAATTGACCATACTAATACATAATTCACGTTTTAGAACTTATGTATCAAATTAGTTAATGTTTTCCTTTTCAATGTTATATCAGATGTGATTTTACTTACGACTATTTCTATTCTAAAACTTAATTTTTTTATTGGATGGTTTAATTTGCTATATATATTAAAGATATATTATATCTACAAAATAATATTATTAAGCCTTATGTAAAAGTAAAAAACATAAATATCGGGGTGTATATACAAAATATATTTTAAATGATTTGAGTTTTGGTATGTTTTTAGATGGTTAGATGGTTAGTTCGTGTGATATGTTTTAAGATTATTTCTAATATCACATAAAACTATGTGGTTTGATATTTCATATTTCTAACTAATGAAATTCACTTATGGTATAATAGAATGATAATTGAAAAAGAGATAAATCCTCTATAACTCTTTGGGCATAACGATCCAGATTAGTTATTTTCATCATCCTAAATCTCGGCGGGCGGCCACGCCACCAATAACAACCTCTTTCGCTTTCATTTATTCTAGTTTGATTTATAGTTTGGCTTGCTAGGGTTATCTTGTTCATTAACGTGTTTCTTTTCAATTACTTACATTGGAAAACAACCTTGATTGGTTATACACTATCCTCAAAATTATTGAGAAATACATATGTAAATTGTTCCACTCTTCAGATGTAAGTTGACGAATCTTATCCTTTCCGCTAAGTCGTCTAATTTTTCAAAACATGTTTGGAACATAAGCAGGGTATATAGGATGTTATCCATTGTCGCCATGTCGACTTTGTTCTACGCCTTTTTGTTGGAATATCTCTTGAAAAGTAGTATTGTGAAAAATTTGCAGCTTCTTTGTTGATGCTCTGTGCCACAATAGAACCCTTAAATCTGCTTAGATTTTTCACATTTTTCTTCAAGTGGAACATGTGCCTCTCAAATGGGTACATCCACCAATATTGAACCGGTCCACCAAGTGTTGCTTCACGTGCAATGTGGATCGTGAAATATTCCATGACGTCAAAGAATGATGGTGGGAAAATCTTCTCCATGTCGCAAATGATCATTGGTATATTCGCCTGTAATGTGGAAATACCATCAACGGTAAGTGTCCTCTTGCTAAAATCACGAAATAAATCCCCAACCGCTGTAAATGAAAAGAAACCATATAAGTAATCAAAGACTAAAACATTAAAGTAAATTGTACAAAATTAAGTAAATTAATATCTGCAATGGGTTTGTGAATATCTTTTGGAAGAAGATTCTCAAATGCAAATGGAAGAAGGCGTTGCATCACTACATGACAAGCGTGGCTCTTTATTCCAATGAGCTTGCGATCTCTGATATCAAAAGAATTCCTCAAATTGGAAGCATACCAATTGGGGAATTTTACCATATGAATAATCCAGTCAAAGAACTCGGCCCTTGCATTCTTAGGTAATCTAAATGCCAGAATTGGAAAATTTCATTGTCCCTAATGTGAAGCTCATGAAGAGAACAAATGTTTGGCAAGTCTAGTTGGACTTCAAATAGTATTTGGTCTTCCCTTGGATGAATCATATCTAGGTTATGCCTCAACAAATGGTCTTTCTAGTAAAGCAAATCCCAGAATATACTTTTCTTGTGCCAGTTATGATGTTCTCACCGATATTAGCATCATTGGTTATTTCAACACCCAAATCTCACATTTTTCGTAATAGATCTATGCCATCTCATTCAAGAGGTGGATCTTCCCCACATTTCTTCTTCGTGAATAACGTAGTAGATCGACGATATGGATGATTCGGGGGCAAAAACCTTTGGTGACAATCAAACCAACATGTTTTCTTTCCATTCGTCAGCTGGAATGAGTTGGTCTTATCGTTACAATATGAACATGCTAGTTTCCCATAAATTTCCCATCCTGATAACGTGACATACGCTAGAAAATCGCTTATAGTCCACATAAGAACCGCACACATCTTAAAATTTTGTTGTAAACACATGTCATACACCTCTTCTCCATAATTCCATAATTTATTCAACTCATATATCATTGTTTCAAAAACACGTCAAGCGCTCATTTAGAATGTTCAGACCCTGGTACAAGAATAGAGAGAAAAAGAAACTATCGGTTTACTCACAAAGATGGCGGCTAATTGTAAGGTGTCATAATAATCGGCCACAGAGAATATTGTCTATCGTGCTTCTCGAATGGGCTAAATCAAGCTGTACTTAATCCAAGATAAATGTTTCTTGTCTTGCATTCAAAATCTGGATAACTAGACTAAAAATGGTGCCAAACTTTTGTATCAGAAGGATGTGTAATCTCTCCATAAAATCTATGCTCAACATGCGATCTCATTGCCGCAACTGTTCTCTCGGACTGATATGACCTCTCACCCTATATGTTAGTGGAAAATACCACATCCTCTTGTAAGGCACTGAAACTCTGCCGCATGTATCCTTATACCCTGGTTTGCGACAATATCGACAAGTCATTTGGGTGCCATCCCGTCGCCAATATATCATACAATTGTCGATGCACAAGCTATTGCGTCAACTGCATCCTCAGGAAATTATAATCTTCCTTTATACCCATCAACCTACTAGTAGATGATAAACGCAAATGACCATCTCTACATCCACTATATAATGGCTGATTCGTTGCGCTTAACATATCAAAAAATATTGTGCCTCTAAATTTTGTTCTTCTTACGAACCTGAGACGTCTCTCTATTTTCTCTATAAACGTCTTTAACCATATGAACTGTATGTGCCCCAAAATCTAATTTTTTTCTTGGTTCCTCTATCGTATTGACCAATGATTCGCTACCGCTACTACTAGCAACAATATCATGTCGTTCTTCATGCAGATACCACATCTTATAACTCGGTATAAAAGCATTCACATACAAGTGATTCCAAACTAAATCCATCCTGATATTGTGAGAGTTCTGACATAAAGAGCATAGACATGTAATATTACGACTACTTTGTGCCCGAGGTTGTCAATATGCTAATTCCATGAACTCTATAACACCACGTGCATATTCGTCGTTCAGAAGCTTTGTATCTAGATTCATTCTTTCACCATCCATCCATGATCGAAAACATGGAGGAGTAGACATATTTTGTTGAGATATATGTATTGAATGTGTGAAGAATGAAGGTGGAGTGGTGTGGTTATATAGGCGTTATTTGTGATAGATTACTCACAGATATGTCAGTCAGTAAATTCGAATATAACCGTTGGCAATGGTTTGAAATGGCTACTTTGTACGGGAAAATTTATTGATGGCTATGCAACCGATTTGTGACGGATCTATCCGGCAGTATCTATCTGTCAGTTTATTCCTGACGAACTGTATTCCGTCAGGAATTATTGACGGATAATAATCATTCAGCCCGTCCGATCGCTTTTGGCTGCGCTTTCTTGTAGTGGTTGTAATTTTTAATGCCATATCAAATGGTATTTTACTTACGACTATTTGTATTCTAAAAATTAATTTTTATTGGATGGTTTAATTTGATATAAATAGTAAATGATATATTATATAAAAAATATATTATTAAGCTTTATGTAAAAGTAAAAACCATAAATATTGGGGTGTAACGAAACATATATTATAAAATGATTTCAGTTTTGCTAAGCTGTTAGATGGCTAGTTCGTGTGATTTGTTTTAAGATTCTTTCTAATATCACCTAAAAGTATGTGGTTTGATATTCCATATTTTTAACTAATAATTCAGTAATGATATAATAGATGATGATTTAAAACGAGTTAAATCCTCTAGAACTCTTCGGGCATAACAATCAAGATTAGTTAACCTCATCATCCTAGACTTCGGTGGGCGGCCACGCCACCAACGCCAAGCTCTTTCGTTTTCATTCATTCTAGTTTGATATAAAGTTTGTCTAGTTAGGGTTATCTTGGTCATTAATGTGTTTCTTTTCGATTATTAACATTTAAAAGTAAACTTTATTGGTTAGAAAATATCACAATTTTGGGGTAGCAAGGTTGGATCTTATGTTATAGATGCCAATAAATGTATATCACTTAAAATTCTTTTGTTTGAAGAAAGTTAACCAATATTTCTTTTCTTGGGATCAGTAGAGATCATTTTCCCGTCCTCTTCTTTTGAAAAAATAAATCTTCTACCAAATATCTTTTCTATGAGATGCGATTTTTCGATTTCGGAAACCGCTGAAATTTCTCTTTATTTTACCTATTTGCTATTTTGTGTAAAGGTCTTTGCGAGATCGGAAGATGTAAAAAATATCATCAAAATATAATATGCGGTTAATTATGGATTCGTTTACAAAATCAAGTTAGTCTGCATTATAAAGCTCCAAGACGATCTTAGGGTCTAGCTCATTCAAAATTGCTTAAGAAAATCTTTCAAGTTTCAATTAGATTCATAATCTATCTATTTAATATTGTGGATCAATGTATATCTTTTGTTTTGGCCAATCGGCTTGCAATTTCATCATCTATCCCACTTTCGAAAATTTTGACCACTATTTTATCATGCAATTTGTTTTGTTTTCCTTTTCAGTCTCTATTGTTTTTTCAACCTTATCTTTTAGTATTTTTAAATTATAAAAAGATATACAAATTTAACCTTATCTATTGTTTCAACTTTTGAAAAGGTAAAATATTGGAAAGATAATTGTTTTACATTATCTCTTTTAGGAAAGAACAAAGTTAAACTGCTCTACGATAACTTTTACCAAATAGGTGTAACAACAAGAGAGAAGAGTACTCCTCTCTTATCGCGATGACGATCAAATTGTTGGACTTAATATCAAATAATATAGAGATGTATGATTTTTTAAAAATTTCTTGAGAAAAGTGTTACATATGTTCATGTTTACTTCTTATGTTTCTAATGCATTTGAATGATAATTAGCTCTTTGCCTCTAAGTGAAACTAATAACAACAGTTGATTCACTGCTATTAGAGATTTCTTGTAACAGTCGAAACTTTTGAGTGATGATTTTCCAACTGAATGTTTTAAAGTATGAGAAGTTGGATGCATCAAAAAATCTCAAGCTCCTCAACTTCTTATGTGATGAATCTCCTCACTGCTATTAGAGATTTCTTGTTTTACATTTTATGTGTGTTTCATACTGTTATGAAAGCTTAACTTCATTCAATATGTTGGCAGAGAGGCAAAGATGTGATGCTGTTAGGACTATTCCAATCATATCAAATTATAATGGTCAAGTTCTGTGGAGACTTCAATGCTTTTAAGAAGAACCGAATTTTTATCTTCAAAGTGACTAAACTCTTTGTTCATGATTCTTCAGTTGACTATGTTTAGTGGTATAATCCTGTTCTTTAATCCATGCACAGATCTAGATACATTTGATGATATATGTTCTCACGAAAAATGGTTAATCTTTAAGCCTGAGGATAAAGAGGTGATAGAGAAATTTATCTCTTTAAACATGTTAGTCATTCTTTTTTTTTCCCTATCAGCATAAAATAAATCAAGTTTGCAACCTTTCAGTATGTATATATATATATATGTATATTATATTGAATATTATATTATTTATAACTATATAGTGGTAAGCGTTAAAATATATGATTAAACATGTTTGTTATCTAAAGTAACAGAGACCGCTTGAGTTGTCATTCCTCTTTTGGAACATGTGAGGGTATGAAGCATAACATATTAGAACAAGTTCATGTTTGTTGAAACATTCGAGTGTATGAAGCGTGACAGACTAGAAAGTGTTCAGGTCCGTTTAATTTAAAATTGGATTAAGTTTATGTTGGGTACTAGTTTAGAAAGGGTTCATGTAGAAAAGAGAGGTAGATAAGTCAATTAGGGTTTGATATATGTGTTTGCAATAATGTAGTTGCTTTTTTGTTCTAGTGGATTTGTTTTCTGGACTAGGTCCCGGTGATGTAGATTAAAAACCCGAATCTCATAAACAAACCTTGTGTCTCTTTATTTTGCGCACTCGATTATTTATCTTTCTCATCATACTAACGTAAAGAACTAGCCCAAATATATCTCCAACTGTACGCCTATGAAGATTTAAGCTCATCAAATATCTTCTTTGATATTCATCTCAATCTTTCGTGCCACATAAGCAATAATTAGTCAATATAGTCAAATATCTCCAACTACTCTTTTAGCAACAACCAAAATAATTATGTTAGTGCCAACGATTATCTACTAGCGGTGATGAGCTTTATTGCCAGTGTGGAGTGGTGTTGGTGGTAGCTAAGTCTGATTTATGCCATCTTTTCCTGCAGAGTCAGCATATTCGAGGTAGTTTTCAAGTATGTGGTCTATCGATTTTTGCCTCGGTGCTTGTTGAGTTTTAAGGTATTTCTTGCGGTTCCTTAGCATTGCTCTAGGGTTAGTTCTCTTTTTCTCATAGCTCTTATGGTCTAAGTGGGAAAACGTGATATTGTGTTATTGGAAGGAAAATTTAATTTTGCCATTTTTGTGAAAATGTAATTTTTCAGTTTTAACATGAAAACTTGATTTTGCAGTTTTAACAAGAAAACATGCTTTTAAGTTTCTAGTGGGAAAATATGATGAATTTGCGGTTTTGACGAGAAAATATGATATTTGAGGTTTTTTAAAAAAAAAATATGATGGGAAAAGATAATCTTATGGTTTTGGCTGATAATGTTATCTCCCATTCTTTGACAAGAAATATTTGAAATTTTTTTTGTAGCATGAAAATATGATTTTTTTGTGGAAATATGTGATTATACAATTTTAATGGGTAAATGTGATCTTTCGGCTTTTGCGTGAAAATGTAATTGATACTTAAATATATTTAACATATCAAAGAACTTCATAACTTCTGAAGTGAATT